>VZRV01003376.1:242658-253158 GCA_013398115.1 Falcunculus frontatus
TCTTAATTCTGTTAGTAATAAACTTTTTTCATATTCTTTAAGTTTGAGCCTGCTTTGCATTTCTTCAAACTTCCTATCTCACAGAAAGTAAGAAATGCGAACTAAACCACTGCATTAATTGGTGTTTCTGCCCGGTTTCCGAACCAAACCTGCTACAGTTGCTCAGCCTGTAGAAGAGAAGGCTTCAGGGAGACTTCACGGTGGCCCTTCAGCAGTTAAAGGGAAGATGGGGACATACTTTTCAATAGGCCCTGTAGCAACCGGAAAAGCGGTCAAGTTTTAAATTGAAAGAGCATAGATTCAGACTAGATATAAGGAAGAATTATTCTATCAGGGTGGTGAAACACTGGAACAGGTTGCCCAGAGAAGTGGTAGATGCCCCATCCCCAGTAAGGCTCGGTTTGGCTCTGCACAACCTGATCTAGTTGAAGATGTCCCTACCCGAAGCAGGGGGGTTGGACTACTTGACCTTTGAAGGTCCCTTACAACACAAGCTATTCTATGATCCTTATCACACAAGAGTCTGGGGAAAAGAAAGGGATAAAGTAAAAAACCCCAGCCACTTGGCTCTATCACTAGGTCTAGTAGGCCTTCGCACCTTCCATCCACTATCATGCAATGAAAGAAAAGGGTGCTTTAATTTTACTAAATATTAATCCAGATCTCTGATCCACATGAACAGTCAATTTTTATACAAACCTTAAAATAAGGATTAATAGGTGACTGTTACAATGCAAGGGAGGCTACCACTGGGGACTAAATAATTGCTTCAGGAAGACAATAGCTTAGAAAATCTGAGTTACAGTTCCTGATGACATATATGGCTAGGGAGGATTTGGTAGCTACTAGGGATAGGATGCAAAAATGTATTTCATGAAAACCACTTTTGATACGAAGGTCAGGGAACTGGACAAACACTCAGTTGTCAAAGATGGTAGGTGAAAACCAGGATAAAAATGTTATGGGGAATCCAGCATACCATGAAACTTGATGAGGAAAAAAAAAGTAAAAACCAAAACAAAACAATTCCACCTCAAAGACAAAAAAAAATCTCAATGACCTTTCCCTTCTCAACACTAAGGGATAATGAAAGACTTGCTCTTTGCACAGTGATTATATACACAGCTTGGGTTTTATTACTGATGCAGTTACGTAATAAACCTTTTAAGTATTCTTTTGCAATAATACCTGAAATTGTTATTAGTGGTTCTTAGCAGATAAAACACTGTGTGACTGGTTATCTTAAGCGAAAACACAACAAACACTAACACACAGTTTCCAATTTATCCGAGCAAAGCACTCCCCAGTCACTGCTGGGGGACAAACTGGGCATCAGTCCACAGATTCTGATGCCTGTTTCTGTCAGGTTTTGCCACTCTCTTTCCCTCTCCTTATCATTACAATTATTAGTACTGCTGTTATTAACATATTTAGTACTATACTATATTAATTATTAGTGCTATTTTATATATAAGTTATCTCTAGCCTATTATTATCATTATTGTTGTTATTTTGATTCACTTACTAAATTTTTCTTATGTCAACCTGAAAGGTTTACCCTTTCTCTCCCATTCATCTTCCCACTGGAATCGTGGGGGAATGAGTGAGCAGTTGTGTGATCCTTAATTCCCAGCAAGAGTTAAACCATGACACCACCACTTCAGAACTATTTATCCACTATTTTCCTGTATTTTTGGAACTGACTATGCAAGCTTACAGCTAGCTGCCATATAGAGCCTAGAACAATATCACGCCACTACAGAAGAAATAAATCACATAGACAAGACAGGGAGAAGTGGCTGTGAAAGGAGACGAGAAAGGAACCAGCCTCACTGGGTTGGATGCAAAGAGCATACTGGCAGAGGACATTAAGGTGGGTTGGATACTTCTGTCCTTGCACATTAATCCTGTATTACCTACAAGATCTGCAAGATTCTCACTAAAATAACGTTTACTCAGCTTCAATGCCTGGAGGAAACCAGAATATCAATTCTTTTCAAAATGGCGAGATAATTATGTGATACACACGGTTGTTCTTCCTCAGATGTAAAATTCTTGTATTGAGACAGATCTTTCAAATCAGAAGTGGATTCCCATCCTAAAAGCAGATCCAGTGCTTTTGGATAACCTTAAGGTTTCTTTACCCATTTTTCTCCTCACAGTTGGTAGCCCTGCTGTCTTCTGCCTGCATAGTCATGGCATAAGCTGTTTTGTTATGCTTTCCAAGACAACAGCAGACTGCGTGAAACAAACAATGGGGAAACAGATTCTCTAAAAAGCAGCCGTTTCATTCCATGATTTGAATTTGTGAATGTTTCCACTGATTTTTAGGTTGTAAGATTTTCATTACTAAAATCTCAAACGTTACTTTGGAATCCAGCTGTAATGTTAGGCACTCCATTAGCCCAACAATGAAATTACAAGGTTTTTACATTACTGGTCAGGGTGGGGATTCTTCTGCGGAAGGACTTGAATATTAATTTTTTATTAATTTCCCTCTCATTTTATTTACATTGTGTTTAACCCCAAATACCTGAACATGGCCAAAGCCATGAAATATCTCAATCAAAATATTTTCTTCAAAATTACACTTTTTCAAATATTAAATACTTCCTTTGCAGAAACACAGTGCAGAAATTAGAAGATACACCTTAACTAAATCTTTACTAAAGGAGTCAAGAGATGAGAGAGCTACGACAGCATAAACCAGTTACTACTGCACTGTCTTGGCATTGCCACTAAATTGCTGCTAACTGAAGTGTTCAAGTATGACAAATTATTAAGATACAATGAACAGAGTCTCAAGTCTGAATGTTTTTTGGTTTAACCATTTCAGAAACATTAACGAGAAGACAAGCTAACCTACCAACTCCTGTGGTAAAAATGAATGTATTCCTGCTTTCAGTTGAAAGCCAGATGAGCCAACAGATGAAAAAGAATTCTAAACAGCATTTGCAATGAAGATAAAATGAAAATATAATACATAATAGGAAGGCCTAAAACAACACCATAAACCAACGGTTCTTTCCAAGCCTTCATCTATTTCATCATGTTTTATTTAAAAGTAATATTTACCAGTCAATGCTTTCTCTTCTCAAAATACAAGCTACTAATAAAATGCAAAACTGCCAAACATTAAATCAGTGCACCCACGTTTATAGGATATGTACATTCGCATTCCACCAAGCACCAATGAATTTTAGCAAGATTCAAAAGTGCCTTTTAAGACTAGAAATATCTTCTCATGGGAAAAAAAATCTAACTCAAAACACAAATTGTAGGATTTCCAGGAACCAGCAGCTTCCTCTGTTAATCCAAGGGCAAAAATTTCCATCACTACTACCCAGAAGTGACAAAAATAACACACTTATAATGATGTCATATTAAGCACAGACACAGGATATCTTCTATCTTCAGTACTCTGACTCATAGAAGCCCAGATGATAATCCAGCCCATAGAATTAGGACATATGAAGTTTCACCAAAGGAGGATAATGAAACTTTTCTGTAAAAGTAAGTGTTCAATACAAACAGCAGAACAGTGCTCAAAGAACAAAAGAATGAAATTCTTTTTATTCTGAATGAAGATGGCTAGGCTACTAGAAACCTGAACAACATCAGGCAAATGTGCCCAAATTGATCCATACTAAAATAAAGAACAGGCAGCAAGACATAGCAACTGTGTGAGGGGACAGGGCCAAGTAAAGTCAATAAACTTCGTGGCTAGTGGCTAGCCAGAAAAATTTTCCAAATTTATACATATTTCTAATATTACTTAAACAAAGGAAAAAAAAAAACCAAACAAAAAGCAAACAGAACAAAAAATAAATAAAAACAAAACAACAAGAAGTGAAAATAGATGATAGCTTTCCCCTTGCAAAATACAAAAGAATAACGACTATTTAAAGCCTGTAACTCCAACCTTTGCAGCTATAATTCAGATGAAAAATATTGTCTCTATTGACAGGTGAAAGAAAGAGTTCTCTTCCCCAAAGGCACAGAAGATGAATCCAAGAACACTAAGTTCTACTGAAATAGCACCTGCACAAACTTTCTGATCAGTGTGGAAACACAGGCTTTCATAGGATCACATAAGAAAGATTTAGCAGCTAAAAGACAGGGTTAAGAGAAAGGTGGCACTAAGTTTTCACCAGGTTAAGAAATTTCAGACTTAACAGATTCTAGAACTGGTAACGCAGATGTATAGCACACCACTAAAATTAGCATACCTTGCAGTTCAAGTCTTCTCCTTTTCCTTATTTATATTTCAACAAACAATTTCCTGAACTTCAGGGAATTCTGTGCAGAACAAGATTTTTCAGAGGCTGACCAAATTCCATGATTCCTTAATAAAAAGGCAGGAGCCACCACATAACAGGCAGCCAGCTGACTTTTGACACTGTCCATAAAATAAAATCATTAGCCCTGCCAGAGTGAACAAGTCATGCTGTCTGGTTTTTTTCCTAGCTGCAAAAGGGGCAGTACAATTAATAAAACCAAACACACACACAAAAACCACACAAAAAATAAAATAAGAAACAAACAAAAAGACACACACATAAATTCTGCTGCAGTTAGTTACACAGTTATTTCTACTTATTCCTATACTGAAGTGAAACTATGGATACCTTGCTGCCATGGCAAACAAGTTCACTCAAAGATTTATCTTACGTAATCCTGAAATGTAGAAACGCTGCAACTCATTTAATAATTTGCAACACTGTAATGAATAAATTACAGATGCTCACTTCCCTGATCTATTGTGCCCAAAATATAAATCATGTGGGGTTAAATACGCATTTATTGCTTAAGTATCCTAACTTAGCTACCTTGAGAGCCTTAGCTTCAAATGGGAGTTCCACAGAGGACACAAAGCACTACACTTCCAGCATGACACACTTTTGCAAAGAAGCTTGCAGTTAAATGGCATGAAAGAGCCCTAGGAGTTCCAGACCTAGAGCACATTATCATCAGATTTACAATGCATCTTCTTGTGCAGTACTTGCTCCGCTACCTGCACCACTTCAAAAACATTTCCTGTGTGCCCCCTTTGAAAAGATCCCATCCCTTTGTGGCCCCAGCTAGTCCACTGAAACACAACTCCAGCCTTGTATTCATTCAGAAGCTTCTGCCTGCCACAGGCAGGAGTGGAGTGCTGGCTGGACTCCCCCACCCTTAACTTTAGAGAGCTTTTCCCTTCACCGAAACCATTCTCCTCCTTTTCATGCCGCCCTGAATGAGCACTACCAAGAAACTCAGGGAATGACTTAAGTCATGTATGGCAAAGGCAGGCAGAAAAACAATACAAGCATACTCTGCAGAGCAGGAAACCACTACCGGTAGTTAAGGGAAAGAGTTAATCCCTCTCCTTTCCCTGTGTGGCCGGACCTGCCAGGCTGTTGGCAACAAAAGCCACAAGGACAGTACTCCTCTTTCCCTCACTTCCAATCATGCATTCCTGCCTTAACCTTGTGCTAGTGTTGGTTGCCATGTGGCAAATAACCTCGCTGTTGTTTCAGGTTTTTTTTAATTAATCACTAGGACTTGCAAATTAAATTGATTAAACAACCCCAGACTTAGGCTCTGAAGTTGGGGGCACTTAACAACCCAAATTTAGGCAACGACCTTTCCAAACGACCACACTAAAGAGCCAGCCAAGAAAGCAGAGAGCAGCAAGTGCAGCGGAGAAAGGAGAGACCCATAGCTCAACTTGAAGGTCTGCAATTGCTCTACAAAAGTCAAACGCATTGCAGCAAAGATTTCTAACGGTCCAGGAAGAACAGAATGTCAGAACATTATCTTCAGGTTTACAAGCCCCAAAATGTCACAATTAAGACATACAATTGTGCAAAATTCAGTTTGACTTCATCTCTTTGAAACATCTGTGTTTAAGTATTTCAGAGAAGATAGAAACAGGTTTCTCTCCACACCTCCCACTTTGAGATTAACAAGCTAACAGAAAAGTTGTTTCCTTTACACTCTCTAAGGTTCACAGTTCCTAGCAGCAATGTCTATTTCTTCTCCAAGCAACATCTCACAACCCCTCACCAAAAAATGAGGGGGCAGAATTGGGAGCTGAAATTGAGCACATACTAAATCATATCTAAATGGTTTTTTTCTTCAGGGGACTGCTATAAATGTACAAAGTCTAGAACAGCTCTTCAGGAAAGGGAAAATAGAAAAAAAACCCCAGATTTTGGGACAAGGCCCCAAAGAATGAAAATCTAACAGTGTCAAAGTGCACACATGACGAATAATGCCTGCACCTCCAAATTCTGCGTTCAGTCTTCCTTTCTCAGCTTGACTTGAAAGATGGGAGGGACGGCAAGGAACATATACAAGCTGTACCCTATTACCTTCAATTATCATACTTCTATGTTATCAGCCTTGTATAACTCGCTCTTCAATTTAATCTTGAAGAGAACTTCTTGTTTCTGCTTGACCTCTCAGCAACATGTTAAAAAATCCCTATTATCTAACAATGGTGCTAGATGCTCCAGCTCCTTCAAACATGGTGAGTGTTACACCCAATATCACAGTCAGAGACAATTACCCCTTTAAAAACTGGAGCAACAAATTCTGTACTATCTTAGTGAGAGGTCATAAAATATAAGAAAAGGTTGCTCAGCCTACTGGTCTGTCATATTAGTTACAGGGGCTGTGATCTGCCAGGTTCCTCAAGCAATATTCCATGATCGCGCTGACAAGCTGAAGTTTTTTTGCCCTCTGAACAGCAACATATTGTATTCAAATAGAATAGTTTTCTTGATTCACTGTCGTCATCATCAGCACAATCAACCACTCCTGAAATATGATGCTTTTTTCAAGAGGTAAGACATGCTGATGCAATTATATTATCAGAAGAAAATGAAACTCTACAACTTTGTGGTCAGTGGCCAAGGATTGGAAGAAGAAACAATGTAAACAGGCATAGCAAGTAGCCTACAACCTTGGCAGCTACAAGAAACTAGAAAAGTACTCAAAAATGCAAATGCACAAGGATTGAGAACAGTATAATATAGAAAAAAAACATAACTGGACAGTAGGGAAAAACAGCCTCCCCAATAAATTCCAGCAATTTCTCTTTGAAAAGAGTGCCTACCAAGCATTTGCAAGCAACCTTCTTGAGGAATCAAAATCTGTTTCAGCAGCTGATCACATGGTCTCTATATTTCATACTACCACAGACAAATCCTTACAGTTGGGGATAGGCCACAACACTGAAGACAGAGATACACTGTACTGAGGAGATTTTTCAGCCAAAAAGGGAGAAAGGTCAAAGGACTCACACCACATAAATAACCAAAGTGCTTGTGAAATGAAGGACACTGAAACAGGAGCCTTGCAGCATTTAGACAATTCTCACTTATCACAAAAGTTTTAACAGAAACTTTATTTGGCCTTGAGAGCTGGAAAAGAAGGAAAGCAGGCAAGATGCGGCTTGGTGGAGGCAAAACATACTAAAATAAGACATATTTATCATAATGAAAGAAAGTTCATGACATCTCCACATCAGCTTACTACTTAAAACCACTTAGCAGCAAGTTCTTTGAGGAATCCTCCTGTTTACCTACCAAAGCTACACAATCTTTTCAGTATCATATCTTAGTTCCCTGCTAAAAAACAAAACTTCTCAGGTTACATAGCAAAAGCCTATAGCCAACACAATGATTTCAGACATATTAAAGCGTAAGTGGCACAGGCACGTTTGACAGCTCTCCATATTTTATGAAATGCCGCAGCGATCCATCTAAGTTGAGAGCCCTCCTGACACTACACAGACACAAAAAAAACCAACCCAAACGAAACACCAAAAACCCATGTGTTCATATGTGAACTGGTCTTTAACTTTTAAACAGAAAAATATGTTGTCAATCTCTTGTTAGATACACTGAAACAACTTCAGTATCACTGCAGGTATACCTCACAGCCACATTTTTCTAAACTGCCTTGGCTGAAGTGCATCTTGGGTAACAATCCCATAGTACGTAGGATAGTCTCAGAAGAGGTTTGTGGAGAGTTTTGGTAGAGCAAAAGTTCTACAATAACAGTAGGCTGCAAACACTGCTGAAGTGCAAATATCAATTTCGAGAAGCCGGTACTTGGCCTCCAGTCCTTCGTTCAGTTTCGCTCAAGTTGCCACTACTGTGGCTGTCTCAAAATAACATCATGGTCACCTGCTAAAGTGGTAGGAAGTCAAAGCTCACAGAGCTGTTTAAAATCCTGAACAAAAATTATTTAGGAACCCATTTGATGACACTGTCAGAGGGGTGAAAAATAAACAACAATTACACCCCAAGCTAAAGCCTAACAACAAAAATGGGTATTGGCAAAATATTAAAAAATAAACCAAAACATATTCAGAGGTAAGCAACTTGCTCCAGTTTAAACACAGCAGAATAGAAATCACAGGCATGCAAGGTAAAAAGCCTAAGCAATTCTCCTTCATTAAAATCATGAGCTGGCAGAGGGAGGAGCACTTTCTTCTCACCCTACATCCATCTGAGCAAACATTCAGTTTAGGCCAAACAGGTTCTCAGACTTGCAGAAAGCCTTATCGACTCAAAACACAGACAAACCAGTTAAAGTACCTCTGTATGAATGTTAAGCAAGCAACCTGGGAGGTTAAACCAGTTCTAATGAGCAGCCAGCTTCTCTGGCATAATGGGAAATGACTGACTTTCCCAGATGCACATAAACTGTTATTAAGACAGCTCTACCCTCCTATCTAAATGAACGGTTTCCCAAGAATCATTATGGCACTCAAGAGAAAACCAAGCAAAAACAGCATCTTCTTTATAGACAGGAAGTTTCACTGAGGAACAAAAAATTTCACTGCCTCTTCTGCAAGTTTCATGTATCCTGGAATAAATTGAAGTCACCTTCCTTCATTTCTTTTTACTGAGTCTGTTTCAAAGCCACATTCACACATAAATGATGAAACTGTAAAAATAACCCGAAACTTCATACATTAATCTCAGAATCAAGCTGACCCATTCAAATGCTGTTTAACAGGATTTACTAGTTCTGCTAACCAAAAAAGATGCAGCTAGTCTCTTCTTTAGCTCAATATTTGAGGGGGTGGAAAGGTGAGAAGTGTAAAGGGACCTGTGTGGACCATTACTACAGACAGGACCAGGCTCCACTGGATAGGTACAGCTTCAGGACTGCAGATTATAAAGACTGAGCCTCTGACTCAGCTTTTCTTTGCCAGTACATCGACTTCCTCATATTGGGACTTTTCATTCCCCATACCTAAAGGAGAAAGCATGGAAAACCAAAAGCAAGACAAGTAGCCGACCATAACAAAGATGGAAAAGTTGGCAGGAATGTGAAGGAATGAGAAACTGGGTGACTTATTCCAGACCTACATGAAGCACTTCCCCAAAATCGTTGCCTTCTATGCTCTCCCGACCACTTGCTCACCTCTAGCAATAAATTCATTTCCCTTGCTTATCCGTTTTGACTTTCATTGAGAAATCTAACCTGTTATTCCCCAGGAACGTACTCATCACCCTCAGAGCTTCAGTCAGCTCTGGCCTCTCACAGAAAAAATGTCTGAAAATTTCTGTCTCTCTTCAACAATCAGCTGTACTGCAGAGTTTCATATTCTAGGTATTTACTTGGCAATTCTGTGTATAGAGGGGGAAAAAAACCCAAACCAGCCCCAAACAACATCCAGTGGCTTGAAACAATTGACCAATAACTCAGCTACTACAGGAACACAAGTTCCGTGATCTGTGTTACAGTCATTGCTCAGACTACAGACTAACTGCAAACCCACGTTTAACATCCACTACATTTTGGCTGCTCTTTGTGTGACAGCATAACGTAAAGACATTTTTGGAACAAACTGCAAACATTAAAGTGGTATAAATTAATTGTTATTATAAGATCATAGAATCACAGAATTACTTGGGCTGGAAAAGAACCTTGAAGATCATCTGGTTCCAACCTCCCTGTCATGAGCAGGGACACCTTCAGCTAGACCAGGTTGCTCAGAGCCCCATCCAACCTGGCCTTGAACACCTCCAGGGATAAAAATATCACCTCTCAGATTGACACTGTAATATCCTCGACCGCATCGGTGAATTCTGTCTCTCGAGACTCAAGCACTGCTTAAAAACAGACAAAAACAAACAGGCGGAAATGCAAGTTTCTGGTCAGAAAGGCGGCCTTGCTGGTCAGAGAGCGGCGGGCGGGGGCGAACAGCGGGGCACTGACATACCGACGGCATAGCAGGACAAGGATAAGAGCCATGGCCTGCAGCTCGTTCGTCCGCCCAGCCCGGGTGCACCTGGTGGCGCTCCCGCGCCGGTCCCCCGGCCCTTTGTTCCCCCGCTGCAGGGGCAGCGCTGAGGCGGAGCACGGCCCTTCCCGGGCTCCCGCGGAACGCCAAGATAAGACATAAACAAGGCAGGGCCGGGCCGCCCGGGCTCCGCCGACCCCGGCCCGGGCGCGGTGCGGGCCGCGGGGCCTCTATCGCCGGGGCGGAGACGC
>VZRV01003376.1:253273-307372 GCA_013398115.1 Falcunculus frontatus
GGGCCGCGGGGCCGGCGGCGAGCGGCGGCTGAGGTACCGCGGGGGGACGGGCGGGGCCGGACCGAACCGAGCTGTCCGCCCCTCACAACCGGCCGGGGGGGCTGGGGAGGGTGAGGGAGACGCGGACCCCCCCCGTTGCAGGCCCGCCGAGGCACCTCGTACGCCGCCGGGCCCCCGAGGGATGCGGGGAGGATGGGTCTTGCCGGCCCTTCCCCCGGCTCCGTGTGTGTGTGTCTCGGCGCGGAGGAGCTGGCTGGGAGAGTGTCCAGCAGGGCTGGGATCGTGGGCTTGTGAGGGTGGTGCACCACAGGCGTTACCAATGTTGATGTGTAGTGTGGCTTGGCTTCTGGATGGAGTGGCCCCTACAAGGTTTTTCTCTCTTTTTGGAGTAGAAAATGACGTTTTACCCACAGACGTTCTCCTCTTAGTGAAAGGAGCAGCCCCTACAAGGTTTTCCACCTTTTGGAGTAGGAAATGACCCTGCACCCACAGAGATATGACAGTCTCAGTATCTAGTCTGGCTTGGCTCGTGTATGGAGCAGCCTTGACGTCGTTTTCCTCGACGCTAGCTATTTTTCAACGAAGCTCTGCTGTAGTAAATTTAATGAACAGGCAACCTACCAGTATATGAAGGGGTTCTGCAGGGAAGCCAGAGAGAGACTCTTCGGTAGGAACTGTAGTGACAAGGAGTAACGGGTTCAAACTTAAAGAAGGGAAATTTAGGCTAGATAGCAGAAAGGAATTTTTTACTGTCGAGGGGGTTGCAGTGCTGGAACAAGTTGTCCAAGGAGGTTGTGAATGCCCCAACCCTGGCAGTATTCAAAACCAGTTTGGATAAGCCTTGAGCAACCTGGTCTACTGAGAGGTGTCCCAGTCCCAACATCCCCCCTGGCACAGGGATGCTGGGACTGGATGATCTTTAAGGTTCTTTCCAATCTCTCAATGTTCTATGGTTCTATAAGTTACTTGCTTTGCGCTAGCTGCAAATGGTGACTAGGAAGAAGGGTGATTAGACACTGAAATGGGCTGCCCAGGGAGGTGGTGGAGCCACCGTCCCAAGCGGCGTTTAAGGAAAGACTGCACATGGCACTTGGTGTCATGGTGTGGTTGAGAGGGTGGTATTCAATCTTAGATTGGTCTTGATCATCTCAGTGGTCTTTTCCAGCCTACCTCGTTCTGTGTGATTCTTCAGGCGATTCAATTAATTTTTTATCTCAAAGACAAGGAGTCTGTCCGTGGCCAGAGTGCCCTTCATCCTCACTATACCCCAGACAGAGGAACTCTCCATCATGCTGCAAAGGGTCACCTGAGGAATTTAAGTAACTCTTTCCCAGTAATGTGTTGGATTTTGGCTTATTTGAAGTTTGCAATGAGAGTATGTGGCATCATGATAAGTTCTGCCGTTCCCTATCAGTTAACAACGGGCCTGACATGCAACAACATGGAGCAGTAGGCACAGGGCACTGATAACAGTGGAGAGTTGAATAAACAGGAAGGGTCACAGATGCGGAAACTGTCACTTTTCCCCCCATTTTCTCAGAGTTCTTCCATTTAATAAATTAGTAGCATGGACAGAATCTGAGTGCTCCCTTTATGTCAGATTCTTTTGAACTAAAGAGTATTGTAGAAGCTGTGAAAATTTTCAAGTTTTCCCAAGAAAGTACTTTCTCACTGATCTCTTTGTATAACCTGCTGTATAAGTTATAAATCAAATCTGTCTTCATTAAAGGTAACTTTCAGTTTGGGAATGAGTTTGAAAGTCTTAGGAAACTGCACAACTACCAACTTTCCATTCCAAGTTTTAATGTGTGCTTTATGCAATATGCTTGGTACTTTTGACAAACAGTGCTTTCACAGGAATAGTGCATTGTTTAAGGGTTTCTGCCATATCTTCCTCTATGTCTCATTTCCTACTCTGCTTTGCTTGTTGCCACAAGGTGTAGCTTGCATTTTGTTGACACAAACAAATACAGTAATGTTTTTTTTGCCTTGCTATCTATTTTAGATATGAGGTTGTATATGGAAGTAGTGCTTTCTACAATAAGGAATTCTTGGGCATTTTTCCTGAAAGAGATCTGAAGCCTCTTCATGCTTAGCTGAAGTATTACCATATTCCAGTAAACATTATTATAATGAATTTTCTTCTTCCCATCTGACCAGGAAAGTCAGGTATCCAAGCTGAAGGCATTAGCAGGCTTTTTCTCATGCTCCTATCTGCATGTGAATTCAGTTCCACCCTCTGGTTTGTTTAGAATTCTATACCTTTCAGTATTTTTTAGCCTTATGAGGTGGTGGAAGACTTCGTTGGGAATTGTTTTGCACAGGTCATACATAACCCAGGCAGATATTCAGAATAGTAATGCTAAATAGGCTATTAAATTTGTCGTTTTGCTTCAAGCCATCCACATGGTTTTGGGCTCAGGAGAAAAAATTTTTGGAGACATTTTGTTTTCACAGTAGAATGGTATATTAATGTTGGACTATTTTCCCTCACAGTCTTGCATCTGGAGTTTGCATCTGCATTACTTTTAACTTGCAAATCATGATTCCATCAGCAAAAGTAGAATATCTACTTTCTTTTTTCTTCTTTTTTTTTTCTCTTTAGGAAAAAATGTGCCTTAGAGACTGCTGACCTAAGACCTTGCAGAAACCTGCTTTATCAGGCAAGTGCCTCAGTTGGTCAGTTCGTAAGGTATACTCGAGAAAATCATTATTTGCCTACTGAAATTGCCCTCTCCTTTCTTTTGGCGAGACTCTTCAGGCCTTTTCCATTCTCTTTTCCAAAGAGCATGCAAACACTTAAATGTAGTCAGCACAGTCCTGAAAGCAAAGGTGGTTCAAGGTGAGCATATAACTGAATATACAGCTGAGTTTGGCTGTATTTTTTGTACCAGCTGAACTGATTTGTAAACCCAAAATTGATGCAAACTCATAATAATGATGCATTAACAGACTGCATGAAATTCTAGTAGGATAATCCCAAGTCAGTTTTAACAACATTCTCACAGAATATGTCTTACCAATTTATATGTTGCTGTATTAGGTTTGGTTCTTTTTTTAGTTTCCATTATTAAATGTGTCCTTTGGATTTTCTCCTAACTCATTTTTAAAATATAGGGAGATACTTAGTACTGGAGATTGTTGTGTGTTGCTTTATTCCAGTAAGACTGTGCTCACAAAAATGAAAAGCTAATAAATCCTGTTTCCTCAGAAACACTTCTTCTAAATACACTATCAATCATTTCCATTTTTTCTGTTTTATAAAGTTATATTTGCCTACGCCACTTTATCAAAGTCCAGCTTCAGTACGCTAAGGAACCTGGATAAAGTGTATCACCTCAGAACTTAGCTGATTTAGGATTTAGGCTAATAGACTCATAGAGTATTCAACACTTTCACTGTTCATCATGTGTAGTTCATGCCTGCTGTTATTAACTATTTCTGAATGCAGTCTGGGCGTATCTTTGAACTCTTAAAGAAAGAGAGCATAAATAACTGTAGGATCCAGTTTGCTGAGTCAAATCCATTCACAAAGGCCCATTGTCAACCACAGAGAGGGGCCATGACCTGCTACTACCCTGAAGCAGGAAGTAATTAGATAGCTTCTGATGAGACAGGTCTCAATTTTTGCCCTACATATGAGAATTTGTCTTTATTTGGGGAATTTTCACCTGTTTTTCTCTTAAATGAAATATGCTAAATTTATGCCCTCAATATTTCAATATAAGCTAATATATGTTCAGGGAGTGGATTACAGAATAAATATACTCTGTTTTAGTATGCTTAAATTCTTAGAAGTTGGTTTATATTATCTAAAACAGGCTAATCTTATTAGAAACTTTTTAATACAAATGAAGCCAATTTTTTTGTTTATTTCTCTTAGCACAAAAGAAAATTTTGAAGGCTTAAAGCCTTTTTGTTCTTAAGAAAGTGTGACCTGTGGTATTTGACTAGTTGGAGATGAATTAGGTTATCCAGCTTTTTTTAAAGGGCGGGGGTAATGCTTTTGCTAATAAAAGGCAACTGGCAAAAGGAATTGCAGGTTCTGGCTTGCACACTGGCCCACCATCATTGTCTTAACTTTATAATTTTTTTCAAGAACTGTTGGTGGCTGCCAGTACTGCATCAAGAGGAAAACACTCGAAATGAAACTGAAGTAAATGAAAACCTAAAACTCCATTTTTCTCATCCAGTTCACCCCCAGCCCACCCCATAAAAGACACATTGTTATCCAAATTGTCTTTCAGATGTTAGGCAAATTGTACCACAGAATCAATAGTAAGGTTAATAACTTGTATCTCACAGCAGTATTGCTTGTGCGTTACCTCACTGTTTACTTTTCAGACATCAAGAGAGCCTCTTATTTCTTTTTCACTATGCTTGCACATTCCTTTGGTAGTGTGTTGCCTTTTTCTGGTCTTAAAATCAAAACCAGACACGGTTAAAAGGGAAAAAGGGTTTTACCTCAGTATTTATTTAAGGATCCTTAAAGATGCACTCTCCGTCCAGGTGCAATGCGCTGAGAAGCACACACCGAAATGCACACCCACGATACACTGTATATACAGTTACAGGCCTTGCAAAGTAGAATATCTATCAAAGATTCCCCAATGAGAGGCTGGAGTGAACATCTCATCCAAGGAACCTTCCCCCTGGATGGGCCTATCTCAGTTTACAGAATGTGTTCTGGAGAGGACCTTGGTGTCTGGGGCTCTCTGACTCCTTATCACGAGGCTTCTTGAATGTTTGGTCTCCTGGCTTAACGGAATATTGGGTCTAAACTAAGTTATCAAACTTAAGGAATTATGAGTATGTGGGCTAAAAGCACTAAGAATACATACAAGCTATATAAAAGGGTATATAAAAGGGGTATAAAAGAAAAGGAAAAAAAACCATGATGGCATCAGTGGGTCCTAAAAATCTCTGTGGTTTTGAGAGTATATTATCATATGGTACTTCCCCAATAAACTCAGAAAAGTTCAAATACTTCAGAAAACTATGGAGAAAATTCTGACTTTGGATAGCTGACAGCTATTTAACATATCACGATAAAGATTGGATTGGTTTTCGTGTCTTTATGAGTTGTGGCATAGGGTATTGTAGCTGTGCTTTGTGTTGAACATTGAAAGGCTTAATAATACTTTTCGGATCTGAAAAATTAAGAAATAGTATATCCACAGTACTGTATGTCTTCATTCCCTTACATTTCAATGTGATCTGTATGAATTTCCAAGAATAAAAGTCATTGTACTTGCGGTATTGGTCATTATAGTTCTTTTTTTTTGCTTAGATCTGCATGCATTGTTCATACAAATTTCCACAGAGGGAAAAATGTAACTTTTAAAAGATCTGTAGATTCTTATTTGAAATGTTAAAATATTAGTATTACTTTCTGTCAGTGATCACTCTAAGAAAAACTGATAATAAACAGGGTGATTTTCAGTTCATATGGTTAACCACTGACAGATTTACAAATAAAATTTTATGATTTTACAGACAGTAAATTACATTCCTTTCTATTGCCAAACCTTTTGTGGACAATTTAGTCTGAGATTGTTTACACTCTCTAGCTGTCAAGAATCCTCATGGAGATAAACCTGATCCCAGTCTACTGGGATGCAGTGTCAAGCTGTAGCTTAGCTAGCCCAAATGGAAAGGAGGAATAACTCCTTGTCTTTTTCCCCCTTTCCATATTGTTTTACTTGAAGCAAGTGCCAGTAGTCTGAACATAAAATGAAATAAAGCTGAAATTTAAGATTTGGGCTTTGTTGTTGTTGTTTTTAATGTAGAGAAAAGGCCCAGCATTTTTGTCAGTTTTTTAAACTTTGCAATTGATATTTTTAACATTCTGAAGTTAATTGTATAAATTCCAGTTTTGGTGTGAGTATTGTTAGATGTGGCTTGGTTTTCATCCCCTCATTGGAACACAGGGTGGAGTTATGCTTGCATTTAAGAAAGCTATCCTTGTGAAATGGCTAAAAAGAGAAAAAGTCTTAAGTATAACTGGAAATCATTTATCAGAATTTAATCTATTTTCAATTACTGCCTTTTTTTTCCCTGAAGTAATTTTATACATTTTCTCAGAGCTAGTGTAGACAGGAATTAATTTATTGTATTAAAGAATAGGAACAGAGCAATAAAAAACAATTGAAACCTTCTTTATAATTATAAAATGAAACAAAGTAACATAAATTTACAGAAAAGAAAGAAAAACTTTAGAATAATTTAATGTCTGAAAAGCCTGTAGTGTAGAACCCAGATCTGAAAATGATTATATGAGGAAAAGGTCGATGAAATACTGTAATTTATTTTTTCATAATCAGACAAATGTAATGGATCAATGGATGGAATTTAGTATGAACCACACTAACTTGCTCTTGAATTGTATCGAATTATTAACAGTGACTATTTTAGGAGTGATTACATATATGTGATAAAGTCTGATTCTGGAAGTCTTCTCTGACACACACTTGGTCTTTATCAAGGCTGCTTGTCCCTGAAGACTGAGTCTTCGTTACATTATTTAAGAGTTAAGTCTCCTATAGCTTGCTTCTTAGTTATACCAGCTGAAAGAGCAACACTTGCTAAACACATGCACTGTGAGGCGAGATCCTTAGAAGCTATTTTAGTACTGTTACCTAGCCTATCATACATTCAAACCTCTGCAGATGACTCTTTGGCTGTTGTGGTTGCACTTGAAGAAATATGAACTGCAGGATTTCAGTTCTAGGTATTTTGTTTGAAAACATTTAAGACAGCCTTGAAATCAGAAAATTCCTTCCTCCTTCAGTCAGACATTTTTTCTATTAATGTATTTTAACATTTTCCTTGTAGACATTGCTTATTTTAACATGCTATCTCAGAGATAAGAGGAGGAGGAGGAGGAGATTGTTACTGTCTCTGCTGAGGCTTGAATTCAGAGAAAGTATGTATTGGTTCTTTTGAAGTGATACCCTTCTGTTTTGTAGTACCTAGTCTACACAAGTCTTGTCTGCTCTCCTGTGCAATAATATTATTCAGAAAAAGTGCTGGAAGTAATGAGAAAAATGTACACAGCACTTGTTGACTGTCCAGAAGCAGCAAGTAAATTAAAATATTAACAACATGAGCATTAAGCATTGATACTTTGTCTTGTCTAGAATTCAGTGATAGAAGCAGCTGGGAGTGAGACTGAGGCAGAGATTCCACTCCTCCTCCATGAAATCTTTGCAGTATTGGTACGTAAGTGAAGGCAAAGTGTCTCAGGGTGTTTTATGAAGAGAGAAAGACTGTGCAACAATTTCTCTTGGGCACTACGCTTGTGTCGAAAAGGTTATTGAGAAAGTCATATATGTTCCAAAATGAAGGGCTGAAGTAGATACAAGTAACTGGCATTATGTGCAAGAAGGAAGAGACAGTGAGGATCTGTGTATTTTGTTTTCATGTTCTGATGCTAACTTCAGCACCTTAGTTTGGTATTTCAAGAAAAGTGGGTGAGCAGAAATGAAGACAAGCTGATGCAGTAAGTGCTATTAATGGTAGGCAGATAAGAATTTAGAGTGTTGTTGCAAGGAGTATACAGAGAGGGAGGAGTTGGAGTGGATGTCTTGAAGGCTGTTCAAGGGAACCAATTTAAATTGGTGTGATATTGATAATTCATGTGTTGTTTTCAAAGTTCATCAAGCAGGGAGTGACAGAGGAAGTTCGGGTGTTAGTGTGAGAAACACTTGCCTTCCAAAGGTACAGTTAAATCATCTGTATGTCTCTGACACAATAGGTATTTAAAAAAAAAAAAAAAAAAACCAAACAAGCCAAAACCCTGTGTAATGTAGATGAGATGTAGTTGTTCTTGGCATGTTGGTATATTCTGACAGAACTGATGAGGAACAATGGAAGAATTATCACATACCAGTTTCTCTGGCAGTTACTTCTGCTTTTGTTCTGAGTGGTCAACCTAGAAAAAACAGTGGGACAGAGTAAAAATTAGTGGACTGATACTTAAGGAGGAAAAACACAGGAATTGAAGATACCAGCATGCACAGTTGTGGAAAATGGCTGTCTCAGAATGATGCAGTGTAAGAAAGTGAAGCTTCTTCAGGACTGGATATGCAAAGAAAGTAGGTATACAGGCAGGTAATGTTGAGCCAGGGAGACATTGCAGCACACATACCCGTCCAGATCCTCAGCACCGGGGAACTGCTGCTCAGAAAAATTCTGCAACATCTTAACCTCATGGCTTTAACTATAGGAATGTAATTGTGTAACTAGCTATGCAGAGTAATGCTGTAACTCCTTGTGTAGGCCCATGTTCCTATGTAAGACCTTTCCACAAAGATCTGATCTTTTATTCATTAGTATATATGAAACGTGTGTAAACACTGACCTACTTCAAACATGCCTGTTTATGAGTCACTGGTGTTCCACCTTTGAAAGAAGTTACTCTTTCCAAATACTATGACACAGTCGCTTGTTGAAAGCTGTAATTAGCAAAAAATTGACTATAGTTACAGAAATAATAGTCTCAGTTCCGATTGGCACACTTATGATAACTTAGTTTATTGTTTCACTTCATATATGCTTCACTATTCCGTTTTGGTTTTCACAGTGAAAGCCCAAAAATACAAGAATTAACGACATCTACCCTCGTTCTCCACTAGTGTGCTCTGCTCTCATGGTACTTAATTATACCACTTAGACTTTTTAACAGTACTTTTAAGAATGTATCAGCTTCTCTTGTGTTGCTGCTACAGAAGGCAGCTCCCACAAATGTAAGGAAGCTTGAAAAAAGCTCCAGTGCTTATACTAGAAAAAAATCTGGAGGGTGAGAGTAGCTGTCTTAGGGAAAAGATGATGCTTTCTTATTAGCAATAAACTGCCATGCTGAAATCTTGCCAGGGTAGTCATTACAGGTATCCACTAAAATCCTGGTGACTTGTGCTCCATTTCAGTTTTGCAATTAAGTCAGGGCCAGAGGGTGTTTGGTGATGTTTGCTAGACAGCGAGGTTTAAATTAAAAATGACACATGAGCTGTAAAGTGTAGAGAAACACTGATGAAAGCTTACAAGCTGGACTAGGAAACAGAGAAAATGATACCAGTCTTACCTGCCTTCAGAAACCAATACTGGGATTTTATGTCAGCTTCATATGAAAAATACTTCAATTGTGTGTGGACACAGCTTCAGTATGACTTTTCATGTCATTTGACAAAGTTAGCTTCACCCTTCTGATTTCGTAATATTCACAGCCGTAGTTCATTTCACTTCCTGCTTGCAACAGGAATGATTCAGCAGTGTGTTGGAAACTGTTTTATTTTGCATGTCTCCAACTGTAGGTTAGTGCTGTAGGTTAATAAATGTTAGCCTTAGTCATTCTGATGGCTAAAAATGTGAAACAAATATAAAACAAGTGAATCTAACTAGGGAAGCCTGATAATACTATTTTTCTTTCAAGTTTTCCCCATGTTTCCAGCTAAAGGTTGGTAACACACAGAAAACACAAATGAAGTTTAAAATGCATCGGGTGATTCCTGTGTATCCAAATGAGCATTTAACACTAAAACTAAAATGTAATTGTTTCTTTATTCACATAAGTGGTGAAAGTTAAGTTTCTGTGTTGGCTTAGCCTGGCAGGAATGACGTGGTGTGTAATAGCTAAAATTCTTGATAATGCGGAGTCATTAAAATTTTTTTCAATAAACACTCCTTACAATACGGCCAGTTCAGGAATGACCTATTCCTATACAATATATCTTACAAAGATTTCCAGATAAGCTATCTGACTAATTTTTTTTTTTTTTTAATCTTTAAATCAGAACGGTTATTTAATATTTGTTTGCTACTGCACAAGACCTCTACAGCAAGCTCAGTGTTTGGTAAAAATGGGTACATTCCTTCTTTTTTTTACCACTTTTTTCTCCCAACAATGACTGTTCTGTTGCTTCGGGAATTTGTTGTGTATATGAATAGATGAATATACATATTGTTTGTAACTATGTTTAAAATGTCTGTCCACATACGTTTTAATATATGTATATGTATATATTTCTTTTTACATTTTAGAGCTGTGATGGCCAGTCACCAAGCAGAAGTTCAGAGTTTGAAGCTAGATAATGATTCAGTTATAGAAGGAGTAAGTGACCAGGTACTGGTGGCAGTTGTGCTCAGTTTCACTTTCATTGCTGCTCTGGTATATACGCTTTTAAGGTGAGAATGTGTTGACAGGAATTAGTCAACATACCTGCATTTATAAAAATCCTAACTTTCTTGACAGCGTTTTGCATTGGTACATAAAACCTGTGATTTTGTGACAGTAAGGAAGTGATTGTTTGATTGCTTACTATGTTTAACTAATTGCTTGGCACAGCTAGAATCAAAACTGGAGTTTAATTCTTCCTTATCACCAGATAATCAAACTGAATAGTGTTCATCATTCCTTAAGACTGAAAATGGTTAAATTCACAGTCTGTATGGCTGCTATGTCGCATTTCATTGCAAAGTACAGATTTGTCAACAACTCCAAAATTAAAATTGGAAATACTCTTCCAGTGTATGTTCTAGCTGCAGTCTCCTTCTAAGAAAAAACAAACAAACAAAAAACAAACAAACAAAACCCCAAATCCAAATAAATTGACTGATTTTTTTTTTTAAGTGAGTAGGCTGTAAAACAGTGGACTTCAATATACATTCCATACAGGAAAATGTTAAGTTCAGAATTCAATAACTTTAATGATCAAGTCATCAAAGCTTATTTTCATTTCAGAGTTTTTCTTTGCATTCTAACAGATATCTTAGCCTATGTATTTTGGGAAAATGAATCTGAGCTTCAGATTGGCTCCTTTTATTTTATTTTGTGGATGTCTGTAAACATCTGAACACAGAATAGTTTTCAAAACCAAGATAACTCAATTTTAGTGAGACATTGGCATCATGGAACTTACTGAAGATGCTATGTCCACATGAGAAATATTGCCGAGTTACCTGAGAGCAAGATACAAAAAACTGTAGGTAAAAAAAACGTGGTTGGACTGCAAGGCGCTGCTGCTGTTCAGGACCTGGAGATCACAAACGAATCTTAAGAAATGCATTCACTTCACCTTGCCTTTTTTTTCCCGAAGCTGTTTCAGTTACTCGAATTGCTTTAAGAGTGTCTCTTTTTCATCTAATCTGTTATGATTTCTCTACCCCTTATGTTGACATTTTTGGCAGTTGTGACTTGAATTTTAAGTGTTTAGTTTGAAAGTCAACATTTTATTTTTGAACTTTAGAAAGGCAAGTAAGAAATATTTTTTTTAGAAAGTGAATGGAACAAGGGTCAGCAGTTGGCAAGAGTAGCAGGAGTTCAGTCAGAATTACGTTCAGGAAGATGATGCATCAATTATGAAGAGTTTCTTAGGGAGGAAGATAAGGCTAGTTATTGACTGCCTCCACAGTGTAATGAGGTAGGTAAAAAGTGTGACTGTGAATCCTGTTACATACCTTGATGGTTTCTTTGCTGGAGGGACAAACAAACTGAAAAGACGAAGCTTCCAGACTTTGGAGGACTGCATTGTATGATTTGTGGCCAGTGACAAGACTCAAGGAAACCCATGAAGCTGAGTCAGGGGAGATTTAGGTTTGATATCAGAAAAAGGTTTTCCATCCAGAAGGTGGTTGAGCATTGGAACAGACTCCCCAGGGAAGTGGTCGGAGCACCAGCCTGACAGAGTTGAAGACGAGTTTTGGCAATACTGTCAGGCGCCTGTGTCTTGAGGGCCAGGAGTTGAACACAATGATCCTGATGGGTCCCTTCCAACGCAGCATATTCTATGACTCTGATTCTATAACTGAAGACTGAAAGTCTTACCAGCATCCTCTTAGCTCCCTGCTGTGCCTTCTGGTACTTTTTTGAGTTGTCTGTATTCAGCACCACTCTTCATCTACCTCCTTTGTATTGTTGCCATCAAAATCTGCACAGTATGCTAGAAAATCTGTACAGTACAAAAATTATAGTACTTTAAATTTATTTAGCACTGAGGGAGAAAAAAAGTGTTTTCTTTTTCTTCTCTGGTTGCCTTAGACAGTACAGTGGTCTTTGTGTTCCTTAAACGGTGTTCATTACCTCCGTTTTTTTCTTTGCCTTTCGTGCTTCTGTATCAACAGAAATACCTAAGTTGGGTAGGACCAGGCCACAGGTAAGTACACAATAAAGAAAGTTTATGGTCATGAATAGTTGGAGGAACTGAATAAAAAGGGCAACTAGGAGCAAGGAGTATGTGTTGCAGTAGATTTTAGGGGGCAGAAGCAGAATATGGAGAGAACTGTTAAGGGATATGGTTGTTGTACTTGTTTTCAGTTAAACTCAATGAAGCATCACATCAAGGCTTCATTCATGCTTCTGGTGGAGAAGCTTATGAGCCATAATTAACATATGTAACAAGTTGCAGATGTGTAGTTCAGGCACTGTATGATACTTTTGTGAAGCCTGTGTATGCTTTTAAATTATAAATTTTGATAAAATGAAGCCAGATTTTTTCCATCATCTTTTAAACTGCTGAGTAGGTTGTCACATTACAAATGAGACTGTGAAAATTCAGTGTACTCATGAAATTAAAGGAAGCCTGATCCTTTAATTTTCTACAGAAGATACCCCATTTGTCCTAGATGACTTACCTGTTCCTTGTTTATTGATCTACAGGTTTAGATCTTTTTAATCTCATTTTTCTATCCATCATATGGTTTGATTATAAGATCAAGTCAGTATTTTCAGCAGAAGTGAGATCTTACTCCTTGGAAATTAGCAGTGTCTATTACTGCGCAGTGATGCACCAGTCCCCTTAAGTACTGTGTCTGTCTTTCCTTGTCTGAGACTGCTGACTGCATGAGTAGGCAGTCTTCCTCCTTCTGATAATAAAAGTTTGGTGGGGCCCTCTGTGGTACATAATACAATCTTTCCACATCCTGGGACCTTTTTCCTCAAGTTTTGGCATGCTAGCGGTCAGAAATGGGGCAACAAAAAGCCTTTGCATCTAACTTTATTTCTTTCTGGCTTGTGTTTGATAATGCCTTTAATTACATGGCACCATACTGGTTTTTATTTATTTCATTTTCCTTGTCACATTAATTGCATGACAGATGTTATGAATTTGATACGTCTTGAGCTCTGCGTGCCCCTTCTTGAGCATTGCATGGTTTTCTGCTACCTTACTGTCTTATGCATAAGTGACAGTACATGCTGTACCTCTACAGCTCTACAAATGCTCTCATGATTTCAGCATAGTACATGATACCACGGTAAGATCATATAAATGAACACTTTCAGTAGCAAATTCGCAATTAGTTGTTTATGGAGGAATCAGAATAAATTGTCTTATAATTCACACTTTCCACTTGTGTGTGAATCAAATTGAATTTCAATATATCTCAAACATTCTGGCAAACGGAAGATGTGAAATATGTTCATTTTGTAGCTTCTAAACAGAAAAATACTTATATGCATATAACATGTATGACAGACAACATCCACAAAATCTGATCCATGGAGACCAAGGGTGCATAAGAAGGATTTTAATACAGCCTTCCCATCATATAACTTTCATATGTCACCCACATTAGTGTTAAATAAATTTGCTTTTTACAGATAGCCATGTAAATATTAGCATGAAAATATGGTACTTGTCTATTTCTCTTTGAAGAAAGAATGAAGCAGACAAAATGTTAAACATAGCAGTAATGCAATATTATGATTGCCCATATTAAATGAAGGAAAATATTGCAGAAGCTCCTAGAGCCATTGAGGAAATTATATAATATAACTGCAACCAGAAAATGTCCTAAAAGTTCAGCCAGTCCAGCCCTCATCTCTGACAGAGGATCAGCTTGCCTCAATATCCCTGGAAGCATTGCAAAGCTGTTTTTTTGATTTAACTTTTAGTCAAGGATGGATGAAAATAGCCTGAGTTAATCTTGTCTGATTTTGTACACCATGCAGTTAGAATGTGTTTCCACGAGCCTTAGATAACTGTGGGAAATAATTGCTCATATTTATAGAATGAAAGCCTTATCCTGTCCCCTTTTCACTCCATGAACAGTCTTCTATATGAACTGACATTTCTTCAGTCTTTCTCTAATGTTTAAAAAATGTGGGCAGTAGTTCTTATTATCTTCTGAACTTCCTCCAAATTCTTCATATGCTTCTATGCATTTAGCCCAAAATGGAGAACAGAATCCAGCTGAGACCTCAAGACTCCTGAGTAGAATGTATCATCATTGAAATCCATATGAATAAATAAAGCATAAAAATTTACGTTTTTTAATATGCTGTTAACTCATATTTATTGTAACTCAACACCTCTGATTGTTGTCAGCATATTTTAAATTTCAATTCTATCCCATTGTGCTTTTGAATTTCTAATTTGTAATATATCCATCCTTCTTTCTTCAGTGTCCCTTTCCAATGATTCCTCTTGGCATATCTAACCTGTAGTTTGCTTGCCTGTAGAATCTTTCTTTTTTTTAAAAAAGAGTGATTTTAAAAGAGTGGTTTCTTTTTATATCCAGTCTGCTGATAGTTACATAAATTCAATATTCTAAATGTAAGTTTGTCTACCCTTTCTTATGCAAATGTCATGTAGCAGATAAAATTGAAGTAATTAGGAGGTTTCAACTCTATGACTTAAGCAGTGAGTGAAAAACTGGTACTTCATGGATAGACCAACAAATAAGAAACTAGCAGTGGAGACAAAAATGAAAAATATTTCTGCAAGTTTAATAGAAAAGCTTTCAAGCAACTTCATTTTTTTTAGGTTCATGGCTTAATTTTTTCTCAGATTAAAATCTGGTTTTAACATGATTTAATGATTGGTTATGGAGTCTCTGAAAAATCTTACTGCTGTACAGCTTTAAGTGTCCAGAGTAACTTTAAGATCCAGAATAAATTCCTGTTTCCTTAAATATTTGTGTACTTCCTTTAAAGTCCTTTATAGCAGGAAAGAATGATTTTTTTGCCCTTTGTTCAAGTTTCATATTTGTTTCAATGAGTTGTTTTTCAGTGTTGGATCACAGGGTTTTTTTATTGCTTGTATTTCCTTTCACAGAAATGAACATCAGAACATACATCCAGAAAATCAAGAGCTAGTGCGAGCTCTTCGTCAGCAGCTTCAGACTGATCAGGTGCTGTGCTAAGTGTTGGCATTACTCAGCTCTCTGATATGGGGTACTGTAGGGTTCTCTGAGGTTCTGGAAGAAGCTGATCTTGCAAGCTGTGGAAGCTTACTTACTGTAGAGAGGCATCCTTGAAATTCATCAAGTAATGGGATAATGTAGCCTTTTTTTAATGGATGCGTTAAGTAATTAAAACGAAATATTTGGCTGGTTATTTTTTCAAAGACGTTTTTGCCACAAGGTGGAGTACGTTAGATTATTCTGTGTGCTTCCTGGAATGTTCCTGGGAAGTTAACGGTAAAGGAAAGGAAATCTGGAGTACAGTTTGCTGAGGCAGGACAGGGGTTAGATGTTTAGATTGATAAACAGTGTGTAGCAGAACAATGGCACAGCAACAAGAGCCAGGCAACAGAGTGAGAGAGGAACTTTTTAGCAAAGACTTTAGTCACGGGACAGGGAGCAGTGGTTCTAAACGGAAAGAAGCTAGGTTGAGATGGGATGTAAGGAGGAAATTCTTTACTGTGAGGGTGGTAAGGCATTGGAACAGGCTGCCCAGAGAAGTTATGGGTGTCCCATCCCTGGAAATGTTCAAGGCAGGTTTGGATGGGGCTCTGAGCAGCCTGGTCTGGTGGAAGGTATCCCTCCCCGTGGCAGGACAGTTGGAACTTAGTGATCTTTAAAGGCCCTTCCAGCTCAGATCATTCAATGATTCTATGACTGCATCCAGTTTGGACAGGTGGAGTCTAGGCCATACTTTTGGAGAATATCGAGAACAGTCTTTCATCATGATACTTCTTGAAATAACGACAGTGCATATTTATGTGGAAGACAAATATGGCAAAATGGGGAGAAAAACTGTTTCATGACAGTGACAATACACCGGCTGATATCTGTGTTTGGGCTTATAAACACTAAATGCTGTGACTGGTGAGCAGCACAGTTCAGTTACCTGGCTCTGGACAGAACTACTCAGGATGATGAAGTACAAATATCGATCTGAATTTGTTATTCATGCTCCAGCATGTCTAACCTGACTCAGTGTGAAGGATCAAGGAGGTTCTTTCTATGTGGTGTTTAACTGGTTTAAAGCACACGCTTATTTAACAGATGAAGGGAAAATAACAGTCTTGTCACAAAAACTTGCTTATTGAATCAATGCATTTAAGTGTGTTTGATTTTTGCATTTAAATATATTTCTCATTTCACACAGTTCTGCATTTGACAGTTTGATTTATAGCAAATGAATACCAATTTATTACAGTTTTTTAGAACTCAATAGACTTGCATAAAATGGTATCTCTAACACTTTACATTTTCCTGTTGTTCCAGCAGGATGCTTCTGCTGGTGATCGGCATCGCTTCTATACAGATATGTCCTGTCCAGTGTGTTTGCAACAGGCTACATTTCCTATAGAAACAAACTGTGGACATCTCTTCTGTGGTAAGCAAGAAAAGCTCCTAGTTGCAAAGATAAAACTAGAACAGAAATACAAACTTTTGGCACTAGTACAGGTGTCCTTATTCAAAGCTTTGTTTACTTTTATCTGTTTATCTTTTAGTCTGTGTAAGAAATAAGTTTTTATAAATAGTCGAGAAAATACATTTATGAATAAACAGTCACTTTTAGATTGTGCTGCACTGTCTTCTATGCTATAAGGAATGAAACTGGTTAATTTTAAAATGTCAAAGAGTATAATTTGTTTCCAGTTTAGTAAAAAATGGAAGAGTTTGAAAAACATTTGGAAATGTACCATTTAAAAAACCTAGTTTTAGAAAGAATAAAATATTCTTTATCTCATAGAATATTTTTTTCTTGGAAGTCCTGCAGAATTATGAGTACGTTCACAGTTGATTAAAGTGTTTTATTTTGGGGTTTTTGAGGTGTTTATATATAGACATCCTATGTAGCATTTTGCTTCCTCTCCTTCAGGTTCCCAGTAGGATTCTTTCACTGCATTCATCTAGTTTCATGGAGTATATAGTGCATACCATGCCTACTTGTTTAAATGAAAAAACAAGCAAGTTTGGAAAACAGATAAAGTACTCACATTTTTATATTTGTCTTCATCTGTTGAAACACCGATGATAAGGCCAAGTTTTTAGGATAAATTTTACATCTGTTGACATTTTCATGACTTCTAAATTTTAAACTGGTAAAAATTTTAATTATTTGCTTCTTCACTTCATGAGTAAAAATTTGTTGTGTTTTCAGGAAATAATGCCTTAAAATTACTTATTCAGTTGAACCTATTCAGAATTTTTCTCGTTAATAGCATTGAATTTGAACATGTTTGTTCTTGGTATCTTCAGTGAATGCTGTATACAGAATTACATCGGAAGATGTAGATTTAACCTAACTGCTTATATACACTTTCTGTTTTTTCCCTTGGTATGTAACATATTACTTCAGGCAATGTGGTTTTTGTCTCAGGAGTTTAAATGTGTGTCACTTACTTTCACCAGGTTCCTGCATTATTGCCTACTGGAGGTACGGCTCGTGGCTGGGTGCCATCCGCTGTCCAATCTGCAGACAGACGGTAATATTTTAAGTCATCATGGACCTGTCAGTTTTGCTGTCTACGATAGCCTGCCACAAGGCACTTACATGTGAGCTGCATAGTGAGGCTGGCAGATAAAGAAGTCTGAGAAACTGAAAGAATATAGAGGGATATGTAAGACAGGAATTGTGGACATCCAGTTTTTCCAAACTTTTTGCTTTGACAAATGGCTCAGAAAATTCAGATTGTTCCTACAACTCAAACATGAGTGAACTGCACTGATAACTCAGCTATTTTTCTATGAAGTATATATGAAAACAGAAAACTGTGAGATTTTAACTATGATCCTTTCATGCTTTCTGTTCAGGATGCTTTTTAACTTCTTTTACCAGAACTTCCATCTAAAAGGCCTGGCTTTTGTGGTAGACTGCCAGTAGCAGCACACTACTGGTTCCTGAGAAATAGGCTCTCCATTCCTTCTAGCCCTACCGAAAGACCTATCCATGTCAATTTCTTATTTTGGCCCTATTTTTAACGTGTATGTATTATTTCATCCTTGTAGAGCAAGCATTAACTTACTTCCTACGCAACTTACTTACATTGTCAGTTTGAAATATGTTCCTGCAACTCATTAAGGCTTAGGATCTCTGAGTCTGATAGTGTATGTTTTAACAAAAGTACATCTTTATTTTAACGGTGGACAAACTACACAGCTAGTAACTTCTGATTAATTGTATAACGCATGCCCTTGCCCCTCCGTTATATCCTGCTTTGATTGTGTGTATCAGCAGGACAAATGACTGTAAGAACCCAGCTGAAGGAAAGAAAAATAGATATGACTGGAGGAAGAATGAGTAGGTTTAGAGTGTAGACAGTGAGGAAAAAGACACAAATAATAAAGGTGAGGAAAGTGGAAAAGGGGAAAAAAGTGATTTTTTTAGTGTCTTTACTTACATATATGTTCATTTACCTTCCTCTGAGTAGCAGGTATATTAGGGGGTACTGCTTGCATGATTATGTATTTGTTCTTACCCTGGTTTATAAACGGGGAAGGGAAATATGTGTACATGAACAATGTGAGTCATACAGGAGGTTTGTGGCAGGACCAGGAGTTGAATAGCTCCGCTCATGCTCTGATTTCTGAATGTGACTGCCACACAGATTTGTATTTAGTTGCCAGGTATAGAGGAAGCTTTTGAAGACTGTAATAATTTCAAGTGCTATGCCTTCTCTGTTTCCTATGATAATCT
The DNA here is from genome assembly GCA_013398115.1 of Falcunculus frontatus. Classification (NCBI taxonomy): domain Eukaryota; kingdom Metazoa; phylum Chordata; class Aves; order Passeriformes; genus Falcunculus; species Falcunculus frontatus. The sequence continues at coordinate 272,139 of VZRV01003376.1, forward strand.
GCATTTTATACCTGCATTGCTTCCAAATAGAAGTCTCAAGTTTTCAGCAGCTCCTATGCAGAAAGATAACATACGTAAGGTCATATTCGCATACATCTTATTTCTCTATGTTTGCATGGAAGTTAACCCGAGAGCAGAGCAGAATACTCTGTGCTTACAAAAGAGCTGAGGGTTGATATCTTTTTCTGTTAATTCATCCTGGTATGAAGATCCATATGCAAAACTATGAGTTTTGCTGCATGTTTGTTGTCATGCAGGCCAGTTCTAAGATAGAAAAAGAAAGGCCTCATTGATTGCTTTATTTGATTTTCAATTTAGGAAACAAAATTAGATACATTTGGTAAATTAACTTTGTTCTCCAAATCATCTGTTCCACTTATGAAACATAAACCATTTAAGCATTTAGAAAAAAGCATGTATGCTTCTCTTAAAAGGAAGGGGGTTTTGCACTTTTTTTAACAATCTCTTTAATATTAATATTCTGTGAAGAGCTGTAAGCAATTAATTAGTTAAAACTTAATAGCCATATCCATGCTAGCAATTTTCATTTATTCTCCTATTAACTATTCAACTAAGCCGAAGTTTTTTCTATGTAGTTAACTGAAGATGAGTGTCTTACAGTTGCACATGTAACATAATCTCCCTGCTGTGCCTAGGTAACACTGTTCTTACCACTCTTTGGTGAAGATCAGCAGGGTGCAACCCAAGTGTTTCAAGATGTTAATGATTACAATCGAAGATTCTCAGGACAGCCCAGATCTGTAAGTTTTGGGTAAATTTGGGTGGAAGTCAGCGATGTCAGGAGAGTTGGAGAGCAATTTTTTTGTGATTTTGTTTTTCCCCCTTCTTTTTTTTTTTTCTTTGCCTGGGATATGGATTTTCTCTTCCTGATGCTTAGGGCCTAGGCAACTTTTCTTTAGGAAATTCATGTTTATATGGTTAGGTCAAACCCAAGACCTCAATTTTTTTTTTTTTTGTCATTTATGAAAATGTATGGAAACTTGAGTTTTTGTTGTGAGTGAGAATCTAGTAAGTCTTGAGTTTTCCCTTCATGTGTTATGTTGCTTTTTAGATATGAGTCATTATTTTGAAAGGATCAATAATTAGTCAGTAAAAATACTTAATGAAATGCATGATCTGCAAGGAAGAATATTCACTTCATTGATCTCTTTCCACTGATTAGAAGAATCTGAAGTTCTGCTCTGTGCCTTTCTCAGACAGCTATATGCTGTCTTGATTTTTCAATTTTCCTCCTTGATTATATTAGTTTTTATTCTCCTCTCTGAGTGAAGAAAACTGGATTTTTTTTTCTGTAAATAGCTAAGAGAGGTGATCAAAGTTCTACAGATGTTAGAAAGACAGCCTTGTGAGCCCTTCTGCTGTGTGCATGTCATGTTTCACAAGGTGAAATGCACACGCACGCATAGTTAGTAACCTGCCTGCTTGTCTTCATTTGTTATGGGATTTGAATAGAGCAAGAAGACATTAGCAAGAAAAATGAACAGTACAAAGAGACAGAAGAGGGAGGGGTGTTTTTCTAAACCACAAAATATATGGGTTTTGTCCAGAAGAGATTGAAACTACCTTTCAGACTCCATTAGACCTCTGTGAGCTGTGTCTAGTCCCCAGTAACTTGTCTGAGGTCGTGCCAGAAATCTGTACTAAAGCCCAAATTGGACTAGATAAATTGTCTTTGATTTATACACAGTGTTACCACATACAAAACTTCTTTCTCAAAAACTTTTTCAGCTGTGGCAATAACTCATTTTAATGGAGTTTAATGGCTCTATGTAGAAACTGTGTACCATAGAAGGGAACAAGTATAAAAAAAGTTTTTAAGTTCACCCCTCCCTACTCGTCCCAACAAATCACTGAATATTTTCTATTGAAAAGTCTCTCCCTAAGCTGACAGAATCATAGCAAAATGGAAAGAAGCCAGGAATGGATTCATTTAAAGGTTCTTTAGTTTATTTTGAAGTTTCATCCATCATTTGGAAACTTGTGTGAATCACTGGTTGTACACCAGGAGAGGGGATATTGTGTTTCTGAAAAACTGTAACCGATTTTGCTTTACCTATTAGGTTTGTTCTTGCAATCCTTGTTTGTCTTCCATTCAGATCAGTATTTCACTCCAGTTAACCTGTTTGCTGTTTCTCACTTTCCCAGTCGTTGGTTTTCCTCTAGCAGTCATTTCTTTTCCTTCATAATAGATGCCAATGTATTTTCTAGTGATGTATATTAAGTGTATGCTTTTCATTGTAGAATAACACCGTTTGACTGTTTCTTGAAAACATATATATTCTAAATCTGACTTTCTACCCAGTAAAACTAAACTCATTAACTCTTCCTGGATTTTGTTTTAATTCCTATAAACCAACAGATTCTAAGATGTAATGTAGTAGTAGAAACTTCAGTTTAGCACGGATGAGTTGCTAAAGCAAAATACTAACTTTTGGTTTCTTTCTTTATAGATTATGGAAAGAATTATGGATCTTCCCACTTTATTGCGACATGCTTTCAGGGAGATGTTTTCTGTAGGGGGCCTCTTCTGGATGTTTCGCATCAGAATATTCCTCTGCTTGATTGGAGCCTTGCTGTACCTGGCTTCACCTTTGGATTTTCTCCCTGAAGCTCTCTTTGGAATTCTGGGATTCTTGGATGATTTCTTTGTCATTTTTCTTCTGCTGATATATATCTCTATCATGTACAGAGAAGTGGTAACACAGCGTCTAAATAGATGAAATGGACAAAAGTGACCTAAAAGCAGAGTCAGTGGTGGAATGTTTTAAAAAGAAAACTATAACGTAAGTATGATTTAGCAAGGTGCCTGTGTATGATTTCAGTAGTAACAATTTCCTAGCTGGTTATGTTATACAAACATAAAGGGTTAGTATGTGGTGATGCTTAACTGGAATCTTTAATTTGTGCATTACATATGCTTCGTAAGGACGAAATTAGTTTTATAATGTTGTAATAAACCACCTTCGTCTACTTCCACCTGATGAACAACTGTGTGTAATGAAAGCAGGAAACACTTTTTTTGGTGTGTTGTGGTTTGTGAAAAAGGAGTTCTAGCAAAGGACTTCAAACAATAAGCCCGTTTGCGTAATCTAGATGTGTAAGAAAATTCAGAAATTCTTCACAGTACAGTTATCATGGCTAAATTGTTTGATGTCTTCCTGTTGTGGGCTAGAGTTCTTTGAAATAAAAGTAGCTTTGTTTGTCTCTGTGGAAGAAGAAACCCAAGGAACCGCATTATAGTTATCAACCTGCAGTTTGCTATTGTTCACATGCTTCAGAAAAATAAGGATAATACCTTGGTATTGCTTGAACTGCACTATGTACAGTTGCATGCAATTTGTACCATTTTATTTTTATATTTGGGAATATACACACAGTATCTGATCAACATTGAGAAACCAGTATTATGCACGTCACACTCATTAGTGCTCTATTTTTTTAAGTGAGAGCATGGTTTTTCTCTTCAGACTTTTTTATTTGGTAAGTATGTATCTTGGAAGCGAAGGTTTTGTGCTGCTTTGGGTCAATGCAATATGTTTGTAATGCAAGTTTGCATTTCTGTAGTTGCATTAAAAACGTTTGGCCAATTGGAGAGGACACTCAAATTCCAAATAGTGGTTGAAAAAAAGAAGTCAGAACTGGATGTTTACACTACATGTACATGTACTTGTATGTGTACAGTGTAGCTGTTTACCCAAATGTACATTCTGCAATACATGTGTACTAAACAACATAGATATTGGGGTGATTTTCAGTTGGAGTTTTCTTGGTTGGTTGGTTGATTTGAATGTGGATAGAAGAGGTTCTGAATTACCTTGAAAAATAGTCTGTGATAAGGGACCATAAAAAGATCTTAAAAGTGTTCTCAAAAATACCAGGGTATCCTTAAAGCTGATTTTTTTTTTCATGTTGAATTTGAGCATAGGCTGTCGTAGCTATATAAGTAATTTGAAAAAACTTTCATTTTGAGCTATGTTTGCCACTAGAAAGGTCCAGGATATGACAGATCATTGTACTTTTTAGCTACAGGAATGACAATTGCAATTTAATTTCCTGAGTACTTGAAAGACAGTGAATTAATGGGTGATTCGTTGTGTGTTTACATATATGGGGTGAGACTTACAATGAAAGGGACCTTTACACCACTTCTGTGTTTTCCTTGTGCAGGTGTCTTTCCACAGCTTCTAGCACTTAGGCATGTGCAGGAAGATGATAGAGCTGCAACCTCAGGTGTCAGTCATTGAGGATGCAGATTGTCCTTCGGTGTCAGTGTTCTAAATGACATTCATTTAAAACTAAATTCACTGATTCTTCATTTGAAAATTTAGTTTTGAAAATCCAAGGACATTTTACAAATGAACTGGAAAGCTAAACTTTTCTTTGTTGCTGTTTGTTAGAGATGGGGAAGAGGAGAAAAGGGAAGTGAAGCAAGGGTTGGAGAAAGAGAGCTCGAGTGAAAATGACATTTTTGGAAGCAAATGCTAACTAACTTCTCTTGAGCAGCTTGGTTGATTTTTTCCCATTGTGTTGACATTGCTAATGTATGGTGATGGTTTAGTGGCTACCTCAGTTAAAACTCTTTAAGGTATTATTGAGTAAGGGTGAGATATTCATAAGCTGTTAGGTGCATTTACAAAGCAAGATAGTAGTTTAGGATGTTACGTAAGACAGGATTTCACAGTTTGCTGTAAGTGTTGTTTTTGGTTTGGAGTTTCTTTTTTTTTTCCAAGAACTCTAGCTGAAAACAAACTCCAAAATTTCTGTATTGATTGAGTAAATTTAACACCCCTTTTTCTCCTGGAGTTTAAGCTGTACGTCTGCTTAGAGAAGAGTGTGAACTGCTCTTGTAGAGTAATTGGAGTCTGTTCAGGGAATTTGTTGATCTAGTACCTCATCCATACTTTTATCCTATTATTATAATTTTCCCATGGCTTTCTAAATCCAGAGTGGATATAGATGCACATGAAGCTGCTTACAGATTGGTTTTCTTTGAATTTCCCAATTCCATGTGCTACTGTGAAGCTCATGTGGAAATACCCATTCCATCTAAGGGAATCCCGTGTATCTGACATCATACACAAACCACATCCGAAAAATTATATGAAGTTTCCCCGTGTTCTTTTTCTTCAGTACATTTCTGATAGCCAGAAGGGTTTCACTCAGAGGCTTCTGCTTACTTTTGAGTATTGAGTAACACTGTAATACTAAATTCAACAGATTAAAGGCTTAACAGAATTAGGACTGTTCTTTTCACCGATATGCGTGCTTGCTTGTGGATTTTTGATCCTGCAAGCCAATGATAAACAGTATTATGACTTGTTCAGGCCTTTTTGTGTAATGTGAAGATGCATCTGTCCTGCATAGTCTGGCTGCTGCTCCTTTACACAAATCTGAAATAGCTATAAGTTAGCTATCTTGGGTACTTAGCTTGAGCTTAACCTAAGGTCTAGAGCTCCCAAGAAGCTGTAGATTAAAATATGAGCATGTACTATTACTGAACTGTGTGCTGCCAAGTTGTTCTGGCAGCAATGTGAAAAGTAGGGGTTAGGGCTGAGGACTGGCTTCAGAATGTAAAGGAAATATGTGATGCTGTGTGCGGAGTGACTGCAAACATCGCTGTGTTTTTGTCTCCTGAGATGGGGCAGGTGTGTCACGAAGCAGGGAAAATTTAAAAAAGGAAAACTATAGTAGGAAGATGTATGGGGATAAAAAACAGTTCTTAAAAGATCACAGGGTCACACCAAAAGCTATGTGAAATATTTGATTGTTCTAGCAATATTAACAAAGAGGAAAACAAAAATTATACTTAATAGCTCTTACAAAATAACTTGTAGCATCTTGAGGCCTAATGATCATCGCTGTATAGAGCGATCCATTTCTGTGCTGTTCGTGTGCCACACCATTGATGTCTGTGAGGATCAGGCAGAACGGTGTGGTTTGGGGATACAATTTTGCCGTAAGTTTCATAGAACTGTAGCAGTGTGTTATACTAGATTTTTAAGACAAAAGAATTTAAAACTACTTGTTGTTACTTTTAATGATAATAAATTGCTGTTAAAGAGATTCTGTTGAATTATTTTATTTTATTGACTATCTGGATGCAATATTGTTTCCTTTCCCCTTTTTCCATTTCCATGGGTTCAAAATGTAAGTGTGGTGTCCTGCCCTTAAGGGGAAGGGAGTATTCAAGATTTGTAGATGCTCATGGTCAAAAGGAATGACAAAAGTCAGAGGGTCCGCAAAAACTCACTAAGTTCTATTAGTAAATTACATACTTGGCATGGAAATTGGTATAAGTTAGTCCCTGATCTCCTCTATGAACACATGGCAGTGAGTTTTGAACAGAGGAGTAGGGTGAAAGAGGAGAGAGAAAGACAGAAATGAATTAAAGAGGGAGAGGGAGAAAGAAAGGGAGAGGGAAAGCGAGATCACCAGTCCTACCTCCAGCATGGATCCAACTGGGGTGTCCTGGGGGTGCCCACACACATGGGCTTAGTTGGGGTGCCTTTTATAGATAAATCCCCCTGTCCTGGAGATCAGTTTCTCACTTTCTATGCAAATCAGTAATCCTGTGCTGTCCATTCCTTTAGACCTTTCTGGAAATGGGTCAGAGGGCTTCAGGGATCCTTGGTGGTCTCAATCCCCTCTTACTGTCCATGACCCCTTCTCAGCCTCATCCCTGCACTTGTGCTGTGCTGTGTTGTGCTCATCTCCAGGAGCCAGAACAAGGACATTTGTCCCAGAAATGTGCTGCCCTATCTCCTTATGGCCTCTTCTCCAGCCACATCCTGTTCTTTCTCTTGTGTTATCACTTTTTTGTGCGTTATCACCAACAATTCTCGGCTGTTATCACCAACAATCCATGGTTGGCTCCACAGCTATCTGGCTGTCGGTGTTTGACACACGCACATTAGCTCCCTTGTCTTCTAGATTCTGCAGGAAGTAACTTTTCTGCAGTTGATTCTGTGATCAATTTTTGTCTTGGCATCTGTGGTCAGGATTTTTAGAGATAACTCATTGTTTTTCGTCTTTATGATTGCCATAATAAAGACAAATAAAAAAAAAGGCAATAAAAAATGTCTAAGATCTTAGTCCCAAAAGCGTATTGTACATCAGATGTCCTCCTTAAGCAGTCCAACCAGTTCCATCAGACCCATGAGCACTAAGCATTCAGGCTGATAAACCAGTACAGATGATGAGTTAGCACCTTCACATAACAATCCTCAGGCAAACAAAAGTATAAAGCCAGGTTTATGAGAATGTTAGCAAATAGTCTCTGTAGGTTTACAGGAAGGATGAAGATTGGGCTTGGAAGAACTGGATGTGACTCATCTGTGCTGCAGTCCTGGGCTTTTCTTAATTCTTGTCAAAAAAGGGCCCTGGGCATCAGGAAGACATGATCCATTCTGCTAAGGAATGTCTTAACAAATCATAGCTGGGAAGTCTACTGCCAGGTTGGGCCAAGTCTTTTGTTAACTTTGTAGCCTGCTTTGGTACACAGTTTCAATGTTTATGGAAAAACATGTAATTGCATATTTGGTAAGATGCTATTAAATCGGGTTGAAAGTTTGGTGGGTATACACTACACTTGTTCTTATACCTGATGCCCCTGTGCTTGCCGTGGAAAGCTCAGCTAAACACTTGAAAATTCCTCAGCCAAAGCTGCCAAAGGACTTGGATTTTTTAGGAGGTCTGTTGTACAGTTGCAGTTTTGGGTAGATTTTCTGCTTCCAGCTGTCAGCCAAACAGAAAATTGCTTGTGAGTCACCCATACTGAAAGCTACATGGGCATTTGTTCCAGGGATCCAGAGCAGTAAGTCTTACTATGCCTGTTTCTTTGAGACGGTGCATCCTAGTGGGTTGCCTTCTTCCCTGTTGTGTGTACTGGGTTTTTAAACTGGGGAAGAAGCTGCTGAATTTCATTCAATGATTCACCCAACTTAGGGACCTATAGATGTTTAGAGCAGAGACAGGTCTGGAGGTCCCGCTCCCATGCGGACAGCACACTGTGGTAAATAGAGGTGCTCTCTGTAAGTCAGGGATTTTTTCATTCAGGGCATGAGAAGCCTATCCAAATAATAAAATAAATAATGCCACAAAATCAGGAAGAAAGAGCAGGAGTTTAGAGTTGGATTTCCTATTCTACAGCTTGGATTCAGCTGCTTGGTATGCCCCTGCTCTGTACCGTGCTGCCTTATGTAAGATGTTTGTCACGTCAGCATCCACATAAAAGTCTACCATAGATATATTTTGTTCTTGCCTTGGTAATCTCAGATCTTGCCATGGGGATTTCTATTGCAACCTTCATGTCGAATGTTAGAGCTGCTCTATTGAAAAGGTGAAATCAAAAGGTGTGGCAGATCGGGGGGTAATAAAAAGAGTCCTCTTAAAGGGAATTTCTAACTGTGTAGTACACTCTCATTGGGACTGTGTGGCCCTGTATGAAGATACCCTAATATCTTGTCTCTCTTTGTTTATGCTAATGCTAGATAGAAGGCACAAGAATTATGACAAGACTAGAAAATAAATCCAGAAATAAAGGTTGAAGAAACTGGGATTTTGACTACAGGATAGACTGAGGAAGACATGTGTCTTTAGATATGTTGAAACAGGATGCTATTTCCTGTATTAGGTATGACTGGAGAAAAACATATGGCTGGAGCTTGAGTGATAGCAAATGAGATTTAGACTAGAACAAATTTGCCACAGTGAATGGGGAGGGGATTTTGTCTTGTGGAACCTCTCCTGGGAGGACTCTCAAGGCAGGCTAACACCTGTGGGGACTATTTTTTGCACAGTTCATCCTGCCTGAGGAAAGGGCAGGACAATGAAAAGGTGTCTGCTTTCGAGGCAGCTGGTCTAGGCCTTAACAGATGTGAGACCAAAGAAGCCTGATCTGACCAAGTCTTTATTGCTCATGGTGTTTCTGACACACATTTCTGACATACTGTCCTAGGTTAAAAATAGATGTATTTAAGTATTTATTACCACCAGCTGTGGGCCATTAGCTGTTATCACCTGCTAACGACCCACCCCTGATAACAGAGGATGGGCCATCAAGAAACCACCCAATGACTCATGGACTCATCTCATCCTATTGTGAAATGCTCCACCCAGGAGGGGGGAGCCAGGCATTCCCACCTGGATATAAGCTGCCCTTAGAACTGCCTAACCTCAGCCCCTGTCTACTGGGTAACCAGAGGACAAGAGTCACCACGGACTTTCAGCTGGAGACCGGACCTTCTATCGGATCATCGCTTCAACTGGATCACTTCAGTTAGACTGCTGCCACCACCTGAATAGGGTATCAGGTTGTATCTAACTTTGTCTGTGCTTTTTCCTTATATTATTTTGCTTGTTTCTAATTTTTTTCTATTAATTTCAATCTTGACTTGTGACCTCCCACTGGTTTGTTTTCAAACCAATATACATACTTGTATGCATCAGCTGGCAGACCTCACCAGCTTGCCTTTCCCCAGGAATTTTGCTAAATAGCAGTGCTTAAAATCCATGGCATAACAATACGGCTACGCCTTATTTCAGGACACCTTAATGAATATTTACTATAATATTCCATTTTATTGGCAAAACTCCTTGTTTGTCCAGTATTTTCCAACTAGAGGACTGTTTCTCACGATTAACAGATGATTAATTGGTGGGAGAGAAGGGCAGGGGAAAGGAACACAATTGATAATATTGAGTCCATTGCTCATTGCTGGCAGGTAACTAATGGGGAACCATGGGTGTATCAGGTGTTAGTAATAGCTTGGCTAGAATATGTTTGGTGGAAAGCTGTTCAGTTTCATGCTAGCATCTGCTGTGCTTCACAGTCAAGAATTGTTTTCTACCCCTGCCCCTCTTTTGCCTTCATTCTGGAAACTAATTTCTTCTTTTACCAAGATGGGGATACAACAAAACCTGTAAATAATCCACACTTTATACAGGGCAGTCAAGTACTCCTGAGTAAACCTTCTTTTTCAGGGATAGGCTTCCCATCATTCCATGGGATGTGTTCTTACTCTCCAGAGCAGAAGGTCACGTTTTTGTACTTCCTGCCTTCTTCACTGTCTAGTTGCCAGGGGCTGGTGCTCTCTGATGTGGTTGCTATTATGTGTGGGCTCTAAGGAGGGTCATGGTAATCAGTTTAGTGCAGTTTGATGCAAAATATGCCTTATCAGTTTGCTGGCTTATGACAGTTTATGTTTTCATCCCACCTAGGGTCTTCAACATCCAACCAACCTGACCTGAAGCTGCTCTAGTTTCATTTCTCTTTTCCTTGCAGGGTTTGGGTGTTCTGTTCATTCCCCTCCTACTTTATTACTGTTCTCTGTAAGGACTGCAATAAGGATCACAAAACAAATTTTGATGAATCACTTGCTTATATACCACAACAGTTTGCACCTTACTCCTGAATATCCCTTCCAGCCAACCCCTTAATGCTTTTGCATCTCACAGGCCATGCATCAGGAAGGAAGGTAGACATGTCTGTGGTTAACGGGCTACATTCCTCATGTAGCAACCTGAAGAAGACAGTTCAGTACAGCTCTCCAGTTCTGCCTCCTGTCCATGCAAGGAGCTAGGCATCCTGGCTCTGCTGCCTTTTCCCAAGAAGGATGAAGGACCTAAAGTCCATCAGACTTTTCCCTTGCACCTATAACTTCCCCTAGTATTGCCTCCTGGTTTGGCAGCTGCAAGTGGAGAGTGAAGCACCAGAAGGAGCAAGGCATCATACAGACCTCCTAGTCAGGCAGGCTGTGTTTGCACATCCTAGTTAGGAGGCTGGAAAAGAGCCCATGTACTAAGGTGCTGTTGCATTCAGTTTCAGTCACATCTGGAGAGACTGGTTTTCTCTGTCACTGAGGTTGTCAGGTGCAAGTCTTTTCTTGATGAAAAAGCATTGCTTTGAAAATAATCTCTGTGGTGCTAACCTTTATTTACATACAGATATTTTGAGCCCCTGGGGTTCTTGTTCTCATGGTTTCTTTCACAGCTCCCACAAGCAAAGGTTGCCTCAATATGAAAAGGAGAAAACTCAGTAATCATATTGCAACTGCAAGAACCCTGGGAAAGAAACCAACCATGTAAGACACTTGATTAAAACCGCAAGGACTGGCAACATGGTGCCAACAAAGCCGTTTCTCTGGAAATCCCGTGAATTTCCCACTCTGAGCTGCTGGGCAAACCCTTCCCTGGATTCAGATTTTCACTTTTGATTCACCTTGCTTGGAAGAGACAGGTTATAGATAATAATTTTAGATGTTAGATCAGCAGCAGAATTAGCCACACTTCCCCAGCACCAGCAGAACTTCTCCTGTCCTACCTCCTGTTTTCTGTGGGCTGCCGCCCTCACAGACTGCCTCAGTGACTCACAGGGGCACTGCAGATGTTGTGGTAGATCTGGGGCAAAGGGATGTAGGGGCTAGCTGAAACATCTCATAATCCACATGATTGCTGATGTCTCATTGCCAGGAATGGAAGAAGGAAGTAGGGAGATCTTTGCCCTTTGGGGGAGAGAGGGAGTCAGGGGACAACCAGCTAGCCAGGAAATCCCTAAACAACAGCCCCCAGTGAGGTATGAGGGGTAGTGAGATCAGATCCTAACAGAGGTCCATGGTGACACCATGAGGGGTATGAGGCAGACAAAAAGCAAGACCAGGATGCAGTTGCAGCTTGGGCATTGGCCCTCAGCATCAGTGAACCAATGGAGGGGAGCTGCAGCAAAGCTCCACAAAGAAGTGCCCCGCTGCTCCCTCAGCACTGCAGAGCAGCTTCACTTTATGCTGGAGAGGAAAGCCAATCCCTGGGGCCAGGGCTGAGCTAGAGGTGGCAGCTGGCCCTGCACCCCTGTGAGTTGGTAGGGTTGTCCTCACACTGTGCTTCTTGATGTGGCTGCAGGGCTCTCCAACTTTTTGAGGACCACCTGGCTTCTCAGGGTGTCTGTTGCTTCTTTGAGCTGCTGCAGACAGAGTGACCAGAGCCCAGCACAACCCTTTTCAGAGAAGCTTAATGTGAGCTTGCTTCTGTTCTTCTATTCTGCTTGCTTCAGCCAGTCACTACCCAGTGACTCCTGGGTAGTGTTGATCTGGATAAAGATGATGGCAGGTTAAGTAGAGATGGCATCCCCCAAGCTGTCCCTGACATTATGGGAAGGTTCAGGAATAGACACAGGGCAGGTGGGCTCCTCTGGATAGTACACTTAGAAACAGATGTCTCACCTGACTCCTTGTACGTATCTGTCATAGTTTCTTTTTCAATCTGCTCTCTCTGTGCATTTTCCTCAAGTACTTATGCTTTCTTGGAAGGCATGTGTTCTTTAATCTTCTTTGGGGTACTGCCTTAGAGCGAGACACTTCTCCATACAGCATGTGAAAAATCTCAACAGGAAGACCCTAAAGGGTTAAACTTTATCTAGTACCAAAATTTAGCAAAAATAAAATAATCCGAATGGGAAAGGGGAATCAACTTGGGGATTAGTCATCACTGAGTAGGATTTACAGAGGAGTAAAAGTAGTGTAAAAATGTAAACTGGCTTTGCATCCACCCACCATACCATGTTTGCTTGCTGAGAAACACCAAGCAAGAATCAGTAGGCACATCATCTGATATCTGCAGCAAAGGTCCATGGGTCAAAATAACCTAGCAAAAGAATGACATCTCAGACAGCAGGTGCACATGCCTGAGCTGGAATAGATCTACTTATAAACATAGAGCCCACTGGTCATTGGCCACCAAGGGGTACCACAGCGTTTGCCTCGGGCTCTGTTTGCAGATCTTGGTATTGCCCATTTCCCAAGCAATGCCCAATGGGCCATTTCCCGAGCAATGTTTCACAGGGACAGTTGCAATCAAAAATGTCTTCCACCCAAAGCTGTACTCTAATTCTTCCTGTTGGCACCAGAAAGATCATGTACTTGCCTATGGACAGTACTACGGCAATAATGAGGTTGTGGGCAGACGTGCTCCCCCATGGATGACTCCTTTCCCTCTGATATGGCCCTTTGCAGCAAGGAAGGCAGATTTAACCCCCTGTTTCCCAGTTGCATTCTCCTGCCCTTTTCTGACAGCGCTCTCCCACTGAGTCCCAGCCACTTCCCAACAAAAGGCAGCAGCTTTGCACACTGCCATTTCACAAGGTTTGACACTGTGCACAAGGATGACGATTCATTTGGCAGTTTTGAGGATGTATTTCACCCCTCGTTGTTCAAAGACCTTTTACTTTCCAGGCAAATGTAGTCTGATAAAGAGATTTCAGTATCTTGGCTGCTCTTGGTCTATCCTGTATCTCTTCTCATAGCCTTAATAAGTGCCTCTTCTTTTCTTCTGACAGCATCAGCACTGCTAAATCAAACCAACCTGGCATCCTGCTTACAGCCCTGGCTTTGGGAGTCACATGAACATGGAAAAGTCCTAGTTTACATTAACCCTTCTTCACAAGTCTCGTATTTCCTGAGAAAAATTCAATATCAGAGACCCCATGCTTACAGCCTCATGTGCCAAAAAAGGGGACGTGAAGAAACCAACTGCTGAATTCATGTTTTGCTAGGTTTTATATTTCTGAAGCGAGGTTATGCTTTTGTAGGACTTGAGTTCAATTAGCTTTTGAAGGTATGGTTTGTCAGCACTAGTGCTTCTCTTCTTCTCCTTCCCTCCTACTACTGCCCGTAAGTCTGTTTCTTCTCCCTTTTGTCCTGCTTCCTTCCAAGCTGCTTTTTCCTCTCCTCTTTGGGTGACCGGGGGAGTTTCTGCTTGCTTACTGCTACTGTATCTACCTGCATGTTTAGTGTGACAACTCTTCAGGGAAGGCGGTGGAAGGGTAAGGGAGGTCCTTCCACTTAAAGGCCTCAGCATTGGTGCCACAAAAGCAAAAATCATAGGCTCTAGAAAATGTGTGAAGTTTTAGATACATATTCCCTCTAATTTAAAAAATATAATTATGCCAAGCCATCTGTTGCTAATGTAAAAAAAAGATGTAAATAGATGATACATAGTGTACGGAGTGTCACATGAGTGCTCCATCTGCTGTGGGGAAAGTCACCGCTCCCCAGCAACAACACTGGGTGCTGAAGTGCAATCCAGCATTTGGAGCAGCCTTAGGCTTTCCAAAGGCATAACCAGATCCTAAGGCTGACCCAAAAGAAAAACAACTCAAACGAGTGGATTGGTAGATCTCTGTATATAAATCTTTCATCTCTGTTTTTCTGGCAAGTAGCAATACTGGCTTCATTGAGGACAGGGTAAGTTATATCTTCATGGTCTTGTTTCAGACTCTTTGCAAGCTCAGGGATCCTATTCTCCTTACTCATATTTCCAAGGTTTATTGGGCAGACAGGAGTCTAACAAGCTTTGTCTTTCTACCTAACAACATCAGAATGTGCCCACAGTGTCACAGCAACTGAGCAATGAACTAGGAGATGAAATGCAGCTCTGATGAACATGAAGTAGTGGGCATGGGGCAACAGCAATCCTTTCCATGGGCGCTGACTGATGGCCTCCTTGCCAGCTGTTGCCACTCAGGAAGAGACCCAGGAGCTGCTGTGAATGGTTTGATGTGCTCAGCAGTGACTAGAAAAGGAAAAAAAAAGGTTGAGAATGATGAGAGAGGTAATAAAGGTAATTTAATCCTCTGGTGCATGTGACAGAAGAATTCTCACTCTTCACTGTGAGCCCTCCACCTAGTTCTGGTCTCCCCATCTCAAGATGGGTGCAGTGACAGGACAGGGCAGACTCTGGGAAGCTGGAAATACAGCATAGTTCTCTGCAAAAGTACTAGGATCCTCAGCCTGCAAAACAGAAAAGGTATGGTAGAGATCTTAAAAAAACAGGACTCTGGTGGGAGATGTGACAGGAAAACCACTATTCACCTCTTCAGATGCCACCAGGTGTGGATGACAGCGCAGGGAGTTAGCAGAGAACTCAGCAAAAGGATGAGCTGCTTCACAGGATGCACAGTTACCCTCTGCTGACAGAACTGGTGATGTTAAGAGTTTGTACAGTTCCCAAAAGCTTCTAAACAGATCTGTGGTACCACTTCCATGAGAACTGATAGACATGGAAGCCCCAGAACAACCTTTCCCTCCAAAAGTTCTCAAAAGCTTGTCAGGAGTAGATGGAGGCAGATCTTTTATCATGCCATACTCTTTTCCTAGGTGTCTGCTGCTGTCAGCCAGGCAGCTGTGTCAAATGGCTCCACAGTCTCACCGATCCTAAATGAGCAGTTTTGCAGAACCCGGTATGTTTCCAGCTTGCAACAGATTCGGGACAAAAAGGGAATGCAAAACAACCCTGTAGGAAGCACTGATCGGCTGAGAAAATAGTCTCCATTCCCACAGTACCATCAACCCTTCCTCCACAGGTTTCTCTTGGATGGATGTGAGGTAGATGCCTTTGAAGGGCAGGATTTTCCCCTGGGGGCACAGCCCCTACATGAAGCCCCGAGATGGGGAGAAAAGCAACAACACAGAGAGCAGAGCAGGCCGTGGTGGCTGGCCCTTACACAGGGGCTACCTACCCTGTGGTCTTCCCCTGCCCAGAACAGTTACTGAATGGAGGGAACATTATCCAGTCCAGGGGTGGAGGGTGAGCCATTCGTCCGGGACATAAATGAGCATTCCTCTTTCTTTTCAGGTGTTGGAGTGTATCATCCAGCACCTCTTCATTTCCAAAGAGGCCGGAAGGATTCCCTTGAAGGGTACAGCAGTGCATGAACAGTTTTTCACCTCTGAACATGAAGGTGATGCCTAACTCAACACAGATTTTGACAGCAAAAAGATGAGTGGAAGAAAATTGAAGAGAAACCATCCAAAGTGTTCTGGGAGAGGGGCTGTGGGGTGAAAAGGGATGCCCTTGTGATCTCTGTCTTGCCAGGAGCCAGGGCTTCTTGCTCCAGTGATGCTGGAGAAGACACAGTTACATCAAAACACCCACTTCTGGGACCAAGGCAGCTGTTACCACCAGGATGAAGCCTCCCCTGTGCTGCAAAATCTGTCTGAGAAAGCAGGATACACAGGGGTTTTGTAAACAGCAAAACCAGGTACAAAAAAAATAAGAATGTCACCCACTTAGCATCAATCTAAATGTCTGTCCGGTCAAGACAGAGCCTCAGCTTTGCTATTGCTCAGAATTAAGCATCACAAAAAATATTTTCTGCCTTTTAAAATCTGAGTCCTTGAACATAAGGGGCTCTAATTCTGCCTTTGGTAGGAAGGGCATGATCTGCTCTCGTATCTTGCTCTTGCACCCCTACCAGGTAACAAAGGTCGCCAACTGAGTGGATCATGAAAAACCTAATGCCACAGATTCAGCAGGAGGTAAATGCAGTTTGTTTGACTGTGCAAACTGTAAGGTTTAGAAGTTCAAGATGGGATCAGGAGCTAGTGCCAGCTGTGTTCACTTCCCACCCCAACCTCCCCAGCCAAAGCTCAGTGATGAGCAGCTCCTTCTGCAGATGTGGAGCAAGAGAGACAGCACAGGAAAGTCTTTAACCTCCCTGTCTCTTCCTGAAAAGCTGCTTCTCAGAGGTACAAGCCAGCAAAAGGACAAGCCAGCAGATGAGACGCAGGTGAGCCGCCAGGGCTCAGGGGGCATTTAGGCACATGCAGGACTGGCTGTAACAGGCCCCCTCTTGTTTTTCACCTTTTACAGCTTCTTAAGAGGCCTGAATGGCCCTGACTTCGCATTTGTGTTCTTTGCACTGCTGAGCAAACAAGCAGGGCCTTGTCTCCACCAGACTCCTCCACCCTTTGTTGGCTGCCTTTCAGTTTTCTGCCTTAGTGTATTGCAGGCAAATATTTGCGCTGTGGTCTCAGACACTACCTCACTCCTGTTTGCCCAGGTTCTCACTTCAGTGCCTTGAACATTGTGCTTACTCCACCCACACCCTGGGGTGACCAAGTCACAAGGACATAGGCTTTGTGTGCACTGCTGTCCTTCATGTCCTCCTTCCCTGGCACTGGCAAACATGCCCAGTTCGTTGAGAGATGTCCAGGCTGCCAAACCCACCTGCAGCCTTTACAAATGTGTCCTTGCTGGGGAATGTACCAGCCATGCCCAGCCCACCAGTAAGCACCAGGTGAAGAGAGGGGGCAGATACCAGGCCTGGTTTTTGTGAATCTCTGTGTAAATGCTAAGCCCCTGTGTCTAAGTTTGCAGTGACTACAGTCTGCTGCAAGCCCAGATGCATGGAGGCTTGGAGTTTCACCTTTTTCACCCATCTTCAGGTCCCTTGCAAGCAGAGCAGTCACTTGGGAGGGCTACATTTAATTATGTGTGTAGTATTTTTCCATTGGGCTCTGTTCCCACGAGGACACGCAAGCCACATAAAATTATTAGTTGTGACCACAGGGAGTGTTTCATGCTAGAAGGCCACCTAGGTCTCCTCGCTAGGGAAAATTGTCCAGTTAAGGCAGCTCCAGGCTCATCCTTCCAGTGATCCTCTCAGTGGTGTGGTACCCAGTTTGGCTGGATACCACATACTCCCCCTGGGAGAGCCCTGACCTAGACCTCAAGGAGCAAGAACAAAATGAAGTTCCCTATTCTGTTCTGTTCTCTTTACTTTTTTTTTCACCTCTCCTAAGCTCACAGCCTGAAAAGCTCAAAAGTGCTGCCAGACCCTTTGTGTTACACAGCAATGGGGCAAAGACCCCTAAAGTGCTCTTTATGTGTCCTGGTAGCAAAGATGGCCCATTGTGTGGCTGGAGAAGTTCAGGCAGGGCTAACACCGATGCTAATGTAGGTCATGAGGGCTGTCAGAGTGAAGCAGCAGCTTTGTAGAAGGCCCACATGGTTTTAATTTGGGAGTTACCAGGGAAGAGCCACACACCAAAAGGTCAGGCTCCAGCTGTTGTTCCAGTCCCAAGCCAGACGGACACATCCCGCTACAGGGTGCCTGCTGCAGGGACGCAGTGCTGCTGCTGCTGCAGCACAGTGGAGCGGTCAGAAGCAGCACAAAGGGCTAAACATGATGCACTAGCCCTGCTGCCAGCACTACAGTGACCAGCTCCAACAGCCATGGATCTATCCAAGAAGGAGGGATTTGCCTTCCTGGAGCTTCTTGAAAGGCTAGTGTATGCAGAGAGGAATCAAAGCATGGGGTTTTAGTAAAGAAACACCAGCATTAAGTTTGACAAATTCTTCTGTTCAAGCAATTTGTCTTTCTTTCTAGCCAGAACATTCGCTTCACACAAAGTCAACGAAGGAAAATAGAAAGTCTCTCCTGGTTTTGGTTGTCAAAACTCAAGTAGCAATGCTAATTTTGAAAGTAGAAGGGAAATGGAGTGAGGTCAGGAGGCAATTGCCCACTGATTCCAGCTGCATGGCACAGGGCAGACACTCCCCTGGGCCTCACTTTGCAAGTCTGTCATTTCCAGAAATGACAATGAGTCACATTTGCCCCATGTCTCATTTAAAGAAATTGAAAGAATTAACTGGTAAGGCACTGGGAAAAGCTTGTTGTGAGTCATGCTGTCAGAGCCATAGCTGCACAGGCATAGGAAAGCCCGCACGGCTGCTCCCAAACTGCAGCCCATGGGCAAAAATGTCCCTTAGAATCTCCAGAATCTGCAGTCGGTGACACTCCAGCTCCTTCAGAAAGGCAAGAGGAGATCCAAAGGGGATATTGAGGGTTCAAGATGTTCAGTGGCATAATGAGATGTCCAGTCATTTGCACAGCTGGTTTTGGCTTGGGTTTGTCTTTACTCATGTTGTGTGCTCTCAGGTGGCCTGGAAACAGGCTTCAGAATAGTCAGTAAGAGACCATTTTGTCCAACACCCACTAAAAATAGCCAAACTGTAACAGAGACATTATAGGTGAGAAGGGAGAGCTGTTAATTTCCTGAGATCAACCAAGCTGGCCAGCACCTGGAGTTAAATCTCCATCACTCCTCAAAATGCTACAGTGATGAGAGAAAGATACTGGAATACATTCCTTCCCAGTCAACTCTTACTTAATCTGAACTGCAAATGCTGGAGAGCCTTGGCCTGTGGCAAAACAGCAGAGGTAACCTGGCACCTCTATTGTACTTTCTTAATTACCTTCAAGTTGTGGATTTTCTAAAGCGTGTTTTGGAGAATAGCAACAAGTCTCCCCATGCTGGTGTTTTGCCCCAAAGTATTTACGTTAGTCTCAATTTTGTGCAATTTTCTGTCTGGGATTTTCCTTCATTTTCTCCCCTATTTAAGCCTGTTAAACACAGAACCCAAAAAGAAGGGAGATCCAACATCTCCTTACAACCAAGAGGCAAATCCACAAAGCCCACACAGTTTTTAAGGCCACATTCTTGCTCTGGCTTTACCCTAGCCCTGCCCAGCACAGGGAAGCAAGGCTGTGTTGAACCTGCAGGCTCATGACACTCACTGTAAGCAGAGGCTCCCTCCCTTCTACAGCTGCATTTGTTGGTCAGTTTATTGGTTCACTGAACTGATATTTTCTGCTTTTGTACATTAACAGGCGAAACTGTGGAGGATAACATGGTATGCACTCTCTGAGTCCTTTTCTCTTCAGGAGGGTGTATTCAGTTTGCTGCACAGCAAAGTGCCTACACACACCTGGGCAGGGAAGGCAAAGAGAGAGGGAGGGGAGCTGGGAAGGCTGCCAGCTGCATTCTGAGGGAGAAGATGGAGATGCAGTGTTAGGGTTAGAGAAATGCAGTGAGTGGGAGGCACCAAAGGAGAGCTCAGGCATACAGAAAGAATGGAAACAGGGTGGAAAGGAAGAAAAAGTTCTCTTTGCGACTGCCTATAAGCACCAGGAATTCCAGAGCATCAGGAGGTTGTATTTGGTTCACATGGCAAGGTTCTGGTAACGGGGCACTACAGAGATGGCTTCTGTGAGAAGCTACCATAAATCTCTCCCATTTCTGACAGAGCCAGTGCCAGGATGGACCCACCACCGGCCAAGGTCAAGCCACTCAGAGATGGTAGTAATGACTCTGTGATAACATCTTTAAACAGGGAAAAAAGTTATTGCGAAGAATTAACTGTGGCCAGAGAAGAGAGGAGTGAGAATATGTGAGAGGAACAGCTGTGCAGACACCGAGGTTGGTGGAGAAGGAGAAGGGAGGGGGTGCTCCAGGTGCCAGGACTGAGATTCCCCATGCTGGAACTGGTGGGTGCCTGAGAGGAGGCTGTGACCCTGTGGGAAGCCTGTGCTGGAGCAGGCTCCTGGCAGGGACCTGCAGACCCATGGAAAGAAGAACCCACGCTGGAGCAGGTTTCTAGTAGAACTTGTGACCCTGTGAAGGACCCACAGAGGAGCAGGGGAAGGACTCCTCTCCCTGACAAGAAAGCAGCAGCAGCAGCAAAACCATGTGATGAACTCACCATAACCCCTACTCCCCATCTCCCTGCACCACTTGTGGGAGGAGGTAAAGAATTGGGAATAAAGTTTGGCCTGGAAAGGAAGGAGGGGTAGGGTGAAGCTGCTTTTAGGATTTGTTTTACATATGATCCTGTTCTGATTTTGCCTGGTAATAAATTCAACCCAAGTGAAGTATGTTTTGCCCGTGCTGGTAAGCAGTGAGTGATCTCTCCCTGCCGCTATCTCAGCTCCTGAGCCTTTCCTTTTACATTGTCTCCCCTGTCTAGTTGTGGGGGAAAGTGATAGAGCAGTTTTGGTGGGCACCTGGCATCCAGTCAGGGCCAGCCCACCACAGAGGTCCAGCTGTTTGATGTGGAATAGAGTAATGCAGGGCATGGCTATTCCACTATAGAGCACAGGCCATGGGTAGCTGGAAACTTCCTTCAGGGGTAAGATCTGCTTAAGGCCTCTCAAGCAGCTGTAATAGTTGCAGCCAAAAACCCAATTCCTGTTCCTTTCAAGGTGGGCCCTATTGCTCATGGCCATGGATGATTGAGCTGTTTGATATCCTGCTCCCTATGGAAACTGGACCTGTTCTACCAGGTATCAAATTGAAAAAACTTGTTTGATTAAAGGAAATAAACACACAAAAAACAACCAAGAAAATAAGCAAAGGATTAACATTCAACCTCAGACACCCCTACCTCAGGTAGGGATTCAGAGCTGCTGCTGTGTTGGTTACATGGTGCTGTGGCTATAGGTGCAGAGGAGCTCCCAGGTCAGAGCAGAGCAGGAGGCCTTTTAACTCAAAAGTATGGCTCAGAGAATGACTCCAGGTGCCTCCATAGGTTACTAACAGCTACAAGGTGATGGTGAGAAATTATGTGCTCTGGCTGCCCTATTTGTCTTCTCCTGCATCTCCTGGTCTGGGTTACTGGGTACCTGAAGAATGAGCTTTGAGATACCCTCCAGAATCCAACCATTACAATGCATCAGACATAGCAATCATATCATGGGACATGACAAGTATCCAGCGATCTGTGACTGGCCTTTGCAGCTTGGAATCTCAGGAATCAGGCCTCCAGCCCTGCCCAACTTGCTGACCACAGGCTGACATCCATCCACCTCCCTGAACTGATGAATCCCTCAGTTACAGTCATTAACTCTCTACCTGCCCTGCAGCTGGGTCTTTCTGGGACTGACATTTGAGAGCTGTAGCAAGAATGATGAAGGCATGAATTTCAGGTTTGGTAGAATGGCTCAGATGATGAAACATCTGCCCAAATCTTGTAATTTATGCTTCCTGACCTAATTTACAGTTGGTGGGGGGAAACCCAGTGCAACTTGCATGTCATATCTTCCACATTGCTATGTCACACCAGAGAAAATGAAAACTCAGAAATTACTTCAATGCAGCCAGCTACAGATGAAACAGAAAGTAACCTGCTCACATCAGAACAAGTGAGAGAAGTTCACAGCTTTTGTGTGTCAACTACGACTTCTGGCAACTGATGCAACTGCCAATCTACCTGAATGGCCTGTGCCAGAACCTCAGTCACCCAGGCTGAAGGAAAAGAAATAATAGGCTGCAAGAGAACCAACGGGCTTTTGCCTCCCTTAGTTCGGAAGATGTGCTGGGCCCAGGAATAAATTATGACTTGCTGTTCTATGTTAGAACTGTGGTTTTGAAAGTTGTGCAAGGTTCATGCCTGTTTCACTCTTGCAAGGAACCCCAGGACAGAGAGGGAGAAGAAAGGGACATTCTCAGAAGAAAAGAAAACCAAAAACCTGAAGACAATCCTGCAGGTTATTCAACCAGTGCGAAGCACCCACTTTTATTCCACACCCTCTGGATAATAAAGCACAATCAGTCTCAACTATCTCCTTCCTGAGCACTTCTGAAGGCACCATTCTGAGGAACTCAAAGCCAGAGGAACTCAAACCTTAAAGAGAACAAGCAGACTGGTTCGTATACCACTTATTCAAAACACTTTTCCATAGAACTATGCTATGAAGTTCAAATTAACATAGAAAATTAAAAATACCCTCAAACATCTACCAAATTATTAAAGGCACAAACCATTTTGTTGTTCTACTTCCCCTCTGCAATTAATTTGGAAAGCATGAAGATTACTGCAACAGTGCTACACACTCTCCCATGAAGAAATCTGTCTTGAGTGGAAACCTGCAAGGAATGGTCTGACTAGCATGTGTGAAACACAGCCTGAAGCCATGCACGACACGGAGATTAAAAAGCATTAAACAACTCCCAGAGCACTGAGGGAGGCACGGCTCACATTTAGAAGTCACAGTAGTCCCACACCAAACTGATAATGTGGTCATAAACCTAAGTGCCAACATACAATAGCTCGAACAACAGTGTGCTCACAGCTTCCTTCCCCTCCCCTCCCCCAGCTTTGTCATGCCCCTGAAACCCTAGCATTTTAAACCAGAAGAAGCCAGAAGATACCATCCTAATATCTTAAACCAGAAGAAAACATTCCCTCTACTGTTTCTTCAGTGCCAGACCTGGAACCCACGGACTCTAGAGAAAAGCCAGGGTCCAGCTGTGTGCCGGAGTGTGAGCTGGCACAGCCAGCGCCACCGGCACTGCCGTGCTTCCCAGCTCTCACTTCAGCCTGGCATCCTCGCAGCATTCCTGCTGGGGCTTGGCACTCACTCTGCCCAGCGTCACTAGTTCCAAAGGATGTATCCGGAAGGCAGGGCTACCTTCCCAGAGCACGGGAGCTTTCAGCTGGGACTTCAGAAGTGTTGTCAGCACGTGGGGATGTTTACCGAGCAGTTCTCATTTAGGAATACGTCAAGATGTATCAATGTGCATAAGAACGACCATGGGAAAGAAAACAAAATTCCTTACTTCAGCAGCTTTACTCCAGATGTCGTTCGGAACAATTCAATTTGCAACAAGATTTTAGTGTCACTTGTTCTGTTGAACCAGAAGAGTCAAGACACGGGTAACTGGAGACCCATCCCACAGCGCTCATGACTCCAGCCAGCTTTTCTTAGCAAGGGCCTGAAATCTGATATTATCAGAGCTGGACTGTCTCTTCTCCTCTTTTGCTCTTTATAAAAGTTTACTTTCTGAGTTGCAACTGCACTAGCATATAGGGAAGTTATCCCAAAGAGCAACATTTCGACAAGAAGAAATTTGTCCCTCCTTGCACTTCACTAAGTTCACACAATCAAAGGAAGCAGTGTATCAAGCACGGTTTTAAAATACCTTTAAAAAGCCCAAATCACTATGCCTTAAACTGACTTTTAAATTTCTTGCTGAAATAATAAAAAACACAGCCAAAAATATGAATATAAAGCAATTTTAATTTCCCTCTAGATATTTATATCAAAGAAATAATACTCATGTCCAAGTATTGTACATACAATATCTTCCTTATAAACTCTGTAGTTTAAAACACATGTACAAAATTGCACATTGCAGTTTGCAAAAAATCATAAATACCTTTTTGCATGTAAACAATTCCAGCACAAGGATCAATGTTATACATTCCAAAATGTCTAAGTGTCTTTTCACAAACAAAAACAAACAAAAACCCCACTGTGATCTCCATAAAAGTCCTAATGTTACAAATCAATCATTAACAGATTTCTAACTGATGTACTACACACAGGGATACATAAATGAGCACAAGGCAAGTCGCCTTTTAGTCATAAGTACTTAAGACAGAGGCTTGGAATACAATCCTGCTGCCATTTAAACCCACGGTATCCATCCCACAGTATTTAGTGGTAGCAGCATTGATTTAATTTTTCCAAGGTTGCCAATTGCAGTATGCCTTACTTTCAATTCTCGAACAAGTTGGCTACCACTGAACAGTAGGAATTTGAAAATTATTGTAAACACAGTTATCACTGTTGTATATTCAGTAAGTTACAGTATTCTCCTAAACACATCACTAAATTAAGAAAATGTTTTACATTTAATCAAGTGCAAGATGCCCACTAGTATCATCCACTTTGTCTCAGAAATAAGTATTTTGAATATAATACTACACAGTAAAAGTAATGGAAAAAAAATTACAATGGACATAATCCTCAGTTGTATATTATTAAGCCCTGTAGCTTGTTTACAAAAAAAATCACCACATCAGAAAAAAGGTCTCAGAAGTGTCCTTTAAAATCTCTCCTGACCAAATCCAGCAAATGAGTAGCTACTGAATTTTGTTTCACTACTATCTCCATCTGTGTGCAATGTCCTTGCCAGCACACCTGTTTGAAGACTTCCCAAAATTAATCAGGTTTAAAAAGGTCCATGATATCCATACAAAGTCATTTGTTTTCTGTTTTGGGTTACTTCTGTGGGTTTTTTTGTTTTGTAGGGTTTTTTTCTTTTGTTGGGGGTTTTTCAATCTATTCACATGCTGCAATTTCATAAAATTCTACCAAAAGCAGAGATTTTTAAAGGGTTTCTCAGAGGCTTCCTCTGTGCCAGCTAATTTAGTAAGGCAGAATAAGAAGGTACACATAAACCCAAATTACAAAAACCCAAGAAAGGATGTAGGCAGACACCCACCCACCATCTAGTTGCACGTAAGCTGCTGGAAGAGCAAAGCCCAATTTGAACTGCTCTGCTTCCACCTTTTGTTTTCAAGAGCTACCCTGAAGGAGAAAGTTTCAGTGCCATGCCTGAAGGCCTGTGAAGAACCAGTTTGAAGAACTGTAGGAAGCAGCAGTTTGCTCACACTTTCGGACAAAAAGAGAATTTGGAGATGCTGGTGGTGACAGAGCAGGGAGGGGATTCTTGCCCTTTGCAGGAAATTCCTTATTCTGTTAATCAGCATGCGGCATGAATTGCAGTAAGGACCACAGAACTCGCGTGATACTACCAGCAGCCCCAGCCCATGACATTGCAAGGTATTGTGATTATAGTAATGCAGATCATTAAGCATTTTCTGCATCATGGAAGCTTAGCAAGAACCAGAAGCCACCAAGGATTTTCAAAGCTGGGTCCTATCGCCCAAGAGCTCTCCTTTATCTTATGGGAGTTAGTTCCTCTCTTGAACTGATAGAAAGACATATTCCACAAACAATGACAGACTTCATCTCTCCCAGTCTGCACCTAACTGGAGCTACTCCTTTCTAAGGGGATCTCTTTTGACTCATACAAGATTAGCCATCACAAACACCATGCAGTGAGGGCACATGTGTGGTCCCCTGAACCTCAGAAGGATTTTTCAGTGTAGGCAGAAACTGCAGGAACAGCAAGCCAGCTTTAGATGAGCCACTACAGGAAACAGAAACTACTCTGGAAGAATGTCCTACAACTCCACAAACGGAAAAACACAGAAAGCCAAAGAGCTACATCACCAAAAGACTTATTCAGCAATAGAGACCCAGCCACCTTTCCTGATAAGATGCTGCATAGGGAGTCTAAGAATTACCTTCAGATATCAAAAACTAGAGGTAACCTAACAGATTGAGTTTTAAGGCCCAGGAGGCTCAGGGCCCTTCACAGCAGAATATCCCTGGTACTGCCACTTCTTATTCTCTCTACCCTTCTCCCCTTCTCTCCTTTTCACCTTAAGAAGCCAGTAGACCCATTCCTGATTAACAAGAGTGGGAGTGGCGAAAATCAGTGGCTAAATTTTGGTGTGCCAGAGGCGTATGCAGACTTGCCTATCATTTTCTATTTAAAAGACAGGAATTGCACAATACAATATTGCAACACTTACTCCCTTCCCTTTGTCCTGTACAAAGTAGCAAAGCGCAACCAAAGCAAAATCACTGTTGGGAGTGTTTAGATTGATGGTTCACATGTCAGAACTGCGCTAAGCGTCTCTGTAATTAACAGCACTTTGCAACAAAGCAAAACAATTCTCCAAGATACACTTGTGTTGCACCTTTTATTTCAGGTTTGGGTTTGTTTCTGTGGGTCTTGGTTCGGTTTAGATTTGGGTTTGTTTTTCTTTTTTTTGGNGGGCAGGAGAGTTAACAAAGCCTGAATATTTAATCTGTTACACGCAGAGGAATGCTCAAGGGGCTCGCAAGAACTTGTTTTGCTGCACGTTGAGCAACACCACATGGCAATGCCTTGAAATTAGAGCAAATGCTTGAAGACAGGGCGTAGCTGCCTTTTGGAGCTCGTCCTTCATGGGCTGCATTTTATTAGAGAGCAGACCTTTGCATCACCAGTCAGCATGCAGACCTGGGTTTTACTTGATGACATTTCAGTATGGTGGTTGCCATGGCTTTAAATAAATAAGGGTAAGTGTGATATCACCAGTCATCAGGCCAAACAGGGAGGGGAACAGTTTCTAAAGAAGAGGCATTTAGAAGACACTTAAGCAGTAATAACAAAACAAAGTAAGTTAAAAAACATTCTGAAGACCAGTCTTAATTGCCATTTAAACACACAACAAACATTACCATTAAATACTGTTTTAGAGATAAATATTATTTTTTCCTTGGATTCCTGTTCTTTTCTCCTTCCTGGTACTGATAACTTCAACGATCATCTCTAACTATTACCAGTGGGGAAAGGAATAAAGACATAAACTTTATTAGACACTATTGGCCTGCTGGGAAAGTGGTATCATACCATGTAGACATACCAGCTTGTGTGGTGATTTCACTTATAGGGAGCACACAAAGACTGTCAAAAATTACAAGGATTTACAATACAATTTTACTAACTGACCCAAAATGGTTTGGACAGATAACAACACTTCGGCAGCATTTTAGGAATCCCTATTCTGAAGGCGTCATCTTGCAGACCGTAAATAGGAGTCCTAGCTACTTATGGCCATAACTTATGTGACATTAGATATAACAAGAACATTTAACTCCCTAATAGTATTTCCTCAATATTTCTGTCACCCTCCCATGAAGGATGTTAAAAGACAGGATGGTAAAAGTAGGAAAAATCCAAGAATTCAAACTCTGGCTCTAATTGTGAAGAACAGCAAGTTTTATATCAGTATCTTCTACTGCTCGCTTTCCATTAACAGTTACTAGGGAAAAAGAAGGAGACTATCCAAAATACACTCTCTGGAACATCACACTAACTTTATTTGACACTACTCCATTGCTTCTGTCCTTCATTACAAGAAAATCTGGAGATTTATGAAACAGAGGTGTGGGATAGATTGTCAGGTTCAGTATGCTTTCTTTCAAATTACTCAGCATGTACCAGGAGACTATCTTTAGTTAGTTAGTTAGTTATTTTAAAACTGTTAATTCTTAATGGTCAATTTTCCACATGAGGCAGGAGGGGGACACCCCCTGGGGCAGTGGGAAGCTCTCTGAAGAGGACAAGAAAATGGTATTGAACAGCTCATCAGAGTTCAAGCTACTGGTCATGATTTTTCACATGTTCAGTCCATGGTTTAAGAACAGGAATGCAGTGAGAAGCCTGACTCTTAGCAGCTTCAGCTTTCTCCATCTATGACAGGAGTAATACCACAGTTGCACAACCACTGATTGTAAGTGAACAGTTGCAAGACATGCTTCAAGGTACTTATTAGAAAGGTTTTCAAATTTATTCAAATAAATTTTGAGGTAAAACAGGACTCAACCTAAAAAAGTAACTGGACTTAAAAAACCAAAACAGAGACTACAACCAAAGATATTTTTTCTGCCCCCTTGTATGGGATGGGAGTCTGTTACTGACCTCCAGCAAGGCAGCTATCCAGACCCTATTCAAGTGACTTACAATTCCACCCATACTAAGTTCTTAATCAGTAAGTAACAGTAGTAGTAAATCTTATCAGCAGTGTGCTAAATATCAGAATCTAGCAGTGTATTAGTGCACAGTGAACTGGTCATATCTATTATCTCCACGTTAGCAAGGCTTCAAACCTGACCATCACTACAAAGCATTCCTACAGAAATGGTCATTCTTTAGCCAGAATATTTAGCCAGAACATTTACTCCTTCAACTATTGCAGACCCTGTTTGTTACTAGTACTAGAAATTCAGAGCAAAGCTCAATTTGCAGCTAGCTATGCTATGGATAGAGACTTTTTGACAGCAGACAAAAAAGCAAACATCAAGTAGGTAATTATTTAGAGTGACTCCTTTAAAACATTATTTATGATAATCATCATTTCACCTTACAGTAAACTCCTACACATGAACTGCAGCACTTCAGATAACAGTAAGGCTAAATGTGACTTTAAAATAAGTTCTCTTTTTGTGTTAATTTAGCATTGCAAGATTTGACAGTCCTCCAATTTGACTGGAAATCTAAAAAAATCACCTTGTGATCACACACAGAAATGCAGCTTAGTCTTCTGGAAGAATTTGGCCATGACAAAAGAATATGAAAAATCCCATTGTGTACTGTTGCAGCTAAGAAAATCACAGTTCCTTCCTTTGGCCATCCCCTTCTCTATGCATGCTGGTGTCTACGCACAACACCTTGACATGCGTTTGCAGATATCTGTGTGCTTCAGAAGAATTAGTTCATAAAGGCTGGATTTGCTGTTTCTTCAGTTAGTCCTCACTGACTTGAGAGGATACCGCCCAAAGCAGGACTCCAGCACAAGAACTCATGTCCCCTGCAGACACAAGATCAAGATTTGAGTGTTTTTACATCAGTAACACATTTTGTCAAGACTACTCAACTGAAAGTTGCATTTCAACACACAGCACTGGTGTGAAGATACAGGTCCTAAACTGGTTTCCTTCCTCCCCACCACTGTTTCCCCAGTGGGACCCTGCAAAGAGAACTAGAGCAAGGCATTCTGATTGACCCATATGAAGCCAACTGTTTCAACATCCAAGCAGAGATCCGGTTTGTGACTATATTGATGCAGAGAGTAAGCCTTCAGGTATGCAATACCTTAGGAAAAAGTGCTCCCAGACTAAAGCAAGCAGCAAGGATCAATGCCCATAGCAAGGCAACAGGATGGTGCCTCGGAAACTGCTCTTGTTATGATTTATGTGTATACATTTCTAGGCTCTTTTAGCAACACACAAGCAACAGGAGGCTCTCCACTGTGCACTCACTGTTGCAGTGTTTCTCAGAAACCTACATTTAACTTGTCACACACGACCAGTTCATGGAGAAGTTGCTTCTGTCCCGCCTCCAAGTTACTGAGTCGTTATGAAGAGAGAAGTTTCACAGCACAAACAGCTGCAAGATACTTCATAGGCTAAAAAGAGACAGATCTCTGAAACACTGGAGAGGAGTAATTATGAATTACTAAAACCTCTTGTCTCATGTAATGTACCATAATGGCCTAAGTCTCCATATATTCAGATTTAATTCAACACCTTCATAGCAAAGTTGCACCATGTGCAGTAAGATTAACAAGTTTCTTATAAACTTTAGATTCTGCACTTTGTCACAGGAACATTTATCATTCTTCATCAGATACACTAAACCCAGATGCAGCCCCACAGCAAGTGACTGAGCGTGAAAAGGATGAGTTAAAGTTTGCAGGATTATTATGCACCGTGAAAGCTTTCTGTCCAAGACTTTTTCTGCTGATACAGGTCTTGCCAAATATTGAAAGAGGTGAATCCCTGACAGACTTTACTGTCCACCTCTGCTGGAAGATGAGCAGTCACTACAAAGAGTACTGATCAAAAGAAGTGACCAACGAGCATCAAAACAGGCTAAGAATTCTTCAACACTCATTCTTACAGTAAAACTTCAAACAAAATACTGGAAAAATGGAAGTGGTTTTGTACAAATCAAAGATGAATACAGATACGTCATACTCCAATTTGTCTACTTGCTAAACATAGAAACTTGGAGAATCAAGTAAGGAAAGAGCAAAATTATCCAGCAGCAGTTACAGCTGCACATATGAATAAACGAAAACGTAACTCATTGCTTTTCCTTTTTTAACTTGCACTCCAGAAGCAGGACACATAAAATGCATCAAAGAATAACTTACGTTACAAGTAGATTTCTTTTTTCTCTTGCATATTAATCCCAGATACAGAAAGAAGCTCTAAGAAGCTGCTGGATTCAAATAGTTAAGACTCCAGTTATGGCAGCCAAGATACTATTTTCAGCACAAATAGTAATTCAGACCAGGCCCGCACGCACCTGTACTTCAGACACTATCAAACAATACTCTTCAGTACTTTGGGAAGCATCAATGACTTATATAACTGATTAAAATTCAGTTGCCTAACAAATTTTGACTTTAACAGCTGCAAACTGCAGAATGCCTCAGGGTTTAACCTGGGGAGATCACTCCTTTGTCAAAGGTGAGACAGAGAGTCAGTCAGATATTTAAATGAATAAAGGATGCTTCATGACTCTTTCTTCTGCAAAGACATATATACAAACCAAGATAACAGAGAACTGTCGTAGGGCCACCCTTGATCTTGAACAGTGCATGGGAGTCAGTAGTGACTACTGACATGCAGTGAAGAGTCCAGGTATGTTGAGATATTTACCTTCTGGAAGACCGCCAAAAGCTCCTAACAGAAAACATGCCCATCACCACCAGAATAACTCCCCACCACCATCAGGACTTACCATGTCCAAACACCTACACTTCTCAAAGTACACAAAGTACTTGTGTTTTTCGAAAGGCGCTCTAAGCATACCAAATGGGCCTGACCTGGAATCACAGTGAAAGTTTTAAGAACAGCTCACCAGCTACCCGGACCTGTCTGGAGACCTTGTGATTCCAACAGAATTCACTACACTGGAGACCAAATCAATCAACTTTCCCAGCAATGGCATCATTTGAATGTGTTATCAGAGTAGCTTCCTTGCACTCACAGCAAGCAGGGGCATATCTGATGGGGGCTCCACCCTCTGCCCAAGGAAGGAGTGAACAAGACTTCCCATACTGAAAACATTCCCTCTCCTACTTCCCAAGACAGAAGAGATCTGATAACAATTCAAATAAATCGAAGTCATATATGAATCAAACTATTTTGCTGTAGCACCTAAATGAGAAGGCACTTCACATCTAAACCAAGACATCAGTTCAAGCACATTCAAAAACTGCTGAATAGCAAATGAGATGTGCACAGGAGCAGGCACCCAGCAACCAACACAGACAAAGGAGGAAACAGTGTAGTCTCCAGAGCAGATTACACCCGGGGCAAAGAAACAAAGAGGGATGTTTATTTGTCATGGGTTTGCATCTGGATTGGAAACCAGATTAGAAGGACATGAGGGTAGCCTGCAAATCAAGTCACGCAAAACGAGTCTTTGCAAGGACTAGCAAACAGTGTGCACAAGTGTAACAAAGCATATTTGAAGGACAAAGAAAAATACTAAAAAGCACTGAGCTAACAGTGAACATAAACTGTTTTATTTTGGGGTTTTAATCTTTCTGTTTGCTTTTTTTGGGGTTTTGTTTTTGAGAGGTTTTGGTTGGTTTTTTTTTCTTACAGTAACACACAGCCAACTTGCTTGATGTTACTGAAAAGGAGCTACATGGATGCAAATCATATAAACAGTCTGGAAAATTTTTACCCAGTATCTATCTTTCAGCATCTCACAGTGACCAAAGTTTTTGGCAGAAAATCAAAACCTGAAAGACACATACGTTTAGCAACAAATTGAAGAAAAAAGGCAGACAAAATAGAGAAGCCATATTTAAAGATTTAGGAACACAGCAGGGCTGAAAGTCAGAGTATTGAGACATTTTAGAAGACAGGAACAATCAAGTCTGACAGCTGCAGCAGGTAAGTACTCCTGAGTCCTTTTATATTGGTTTAAAGTGTTAGGTGCTTAGGCTTGCCACTCAAATACCCGCAAAAAATGCAGCAACCTCTAGCAGAATCAACCCAAGCAGGTAAAAAAACCCCAACCACCCCAACACTATTCTCAAATTTTGGTCATGCCAGTGTTAGATTCTATTTCCTGGCCTAAATCCCAGCTAAAAAAAGGCATTTATAAAGGCAACCTGTTGCTCTACAGAAAACACTTTATTTTGGACAACTCTACTACCAGAATAGTAGCCTGTGGCAGAGAGCTGGAACTGCCAGCCTCACTAGTGACCTCTCATCAGTCATCAGGGTAAGAGAGCTGGCCTGTCACCACTCCTACCACTGAACAGATGTCAGCTAGAACAGAAAGCAGACTATCAAAGAAGTTACCACATGAGGTCTTTGAGATGCTGGGTGCAAGACTGCTCTTGCAGAAAGTTCAAACTCAAGTGAGGTAATGTGGGGTGGTTTTCAGCTTTAACATTACCATGCTGAAAGGGGGGAGCTCATTATAACCCTGCTAGACTACAGACCACTAGAGCCTTGCCCGTGTCTGGGAAGGAGAACTGCAATGATTTCCCATGCCTTATGGATCCCCTGTATCACTTGGATATTGCTAATTTATTACGACCAGAAATTACGAAGTAAGTGAAGAACAAGTACTGCACAGCCGCATTTATCATGGTCCTGTGCTCTACCACAAGATCTTTACCTAGCCTTACACTCATTTACAAACACAAGAAAGGACCAAAGCAGTAGTGTTTACCCATGTAATTTTTTATGATTTTTTCCAGGATTCCTTAAAAAACCCCCACCTCACTACACATGCAGTAAAGTATCTCATATCTACCAGGCAGCATTACCTCTCTCACTAGTGAAAAGTGTTAAGTGTGGGGGGGAAAGAAGTTTTTTATTGGTTTCTCCAGACTTGCAGCATCTTTGCAGATGGGTGATGACTACCAAAGCAAAAACAGTATTTTTCACCCAGATATTATGTAACAGGCAGTGCTACAGATTGTATGCTGTATGGTTCAGAATGCCCTTAAGAAGTCTTTAAACCTGTGTTAAGATCAAAATTTTTTTTATCTTCTCATTTGTATTTCTAACAGCAGAAAGTACTATTACAGGCAATCATTTCAACCACTGAAAAAGGCTCTGGTGACATGATTAAACAGTTATACAATGATTAATATGGCTTCTACCTAATTTGCATATGCATTAAGAAAAGAAATATCCTCGGAGCATCTCAGCTACAGTAACAGTGTGACTACACATTTTCATATAATTTCATACACGTGCCAGGAACAACTATGCACTAAAAGGAAAAGCTCACACACTTGATTGCTGCATCTCAACTTTCTGAACAGATAGCACTCACATATCCCCAATAAAAGCATGAAAAACTGTGAGTCTATCCCATTCTTACTGGATTTCAAATCATCAGCTGTAGCCTTCAGAAGAAGTAAGAGATGTTTACCAGCTCCTGAGTGGCTTTAACAGATCTGAGGAATTGCAGTACACATAGAGATGTCTATGCCCTCTTGGCTCCTCACACGATTCCCCCTTTTCACCAGCTGGCACAGACACATATCCCCATGAAAGATTTGCCTCTGAGCTCAAGCAGAGTTTTTAGCACAGTTTCAAGGAGGGGAGAGGGCCCCACACTGCAGCTGGATCTGCTCAGGAGAAGCCCTGCCTTCCCCCAGCGGCAGGGCCGGCCCGCGGCCTCCGCACGGAGAGGCTTCTGGTGAGGTGACCATCACACTCCGACAGACCCTTCCCACTGCACCATTGCCACAGGGCTCGGCAGCGCTGCGCTAGCGGCTATGCTCAAAATACACAGGTGCAGCAGAAGCATGGAACGCAGTGGCACCGAGCAAGGGACCTAAAGCTTTCAAAAACTTATTGAGGATTATGTCTAATCAGAAGAAATAGTT
This sequence comes from Falcunculus frontatus, assembly GCA_013398115.1. Lineage (NCBI taxonomy): Eukaryota > Metazoa > Chordata > Aves > Passeriformes > Falcunculus > Falcunculus frontatus. The sequence continues at coordinate 306,054 of VZRV01003376.1, forward strand.
CCTTTGCTATACTCTTCTACTAGTAAATTCTCGACAAAGAAATAAATCACACCAATTCTTCCCAACCAGAAAAACATTTCACATTCTAGCATCGACTCTTTCTGTCTCTAGAGTATTGCAGAAAGTTTCTTTAGAATAAAGTAGACCGAGAAGCAAGATACACAGATTTCTACTGAAAAACAAATCTAGTTCTTCATAATATTTCTGTGATTTATTCAAACAGAATACAATGGAATTATCACCTTTACAGCTAACCCACCCCAAACCTGAGCCCTTTTCTGTATAGCACTGAATTGTTACTATACTATGGAAAGAGCACACACTACTGGAATGTACACAGTGAAGGAAAAAAAAAAAAAGTAAAGCTCTTTTTGCCAAAGTAACCATTTTCTCTACTAACGTGTTATCTAGAAAAATAAGGTCTAGGCAACGTCCAAAAAGTGTTCAAGTTTCAATAAATAACTATCAATGCCCCAAGTTTGCACTGGCACAAGAAATATGGAGCATACAGTTTTAGAAAACTATTTTCTTATGACTGAGTCAGCAATGCATTTCAATCTGCTTAAGATTTACAACAAAAATCATTTCCCTCCAGGGTTTGATTTGAAAATCAAAGCCATGTAAGTGCAAGAGCACCTACATAGCTGTCTTAACTCTCAATGGCAAATTAAAGCTCTAGAGAAAGACAGTATTTTAAAAAAAGTTCTTTATCAATACCAAGAAAATATACATAGCCATATTATGTTTTAAATATATATATACACGCACATCTTTTCAAAAGGTACGATTCTGGCTATTTTTTTTTAAGTTTGAAAAGCTTATCCATTGCTATACAGTTCAGTAAGGTGTATTAGGAAACACACGTTTTATATCCCCCATGAAAATAAAGTTGAATCTTTCTGTAAACAGTAATTTTCTTATTTTCGGAAATCTCTACAGACCTCAAGTACTTCACTGAAAATTAACAACCACCTGCCCCAGAACCACCCACGGAGACCCTCGCTGCTGAATGCGACATCGACAGAACTCGAGAAACGCTTAGCAACACCCAGCTTCCGCAATAAAACGCCTTCTCCGGGCGCAAATAAATAATAAAAATAATAATTAATAATAATAAAAATAATAATAGCAGAGGGGCGGCGGCGGCCGCGCACCTTGGCCCCGCGGTGCCCCCGGGCGAGATGGGGCCGGGGCCGGCGGGGCGTCCCTCCTCAGCAGGCGCTGGTCTCCGGCGCGGCGGCGGCCGCCTCGGGGGCAGTCTCCCGCGGCTGGGCGGCGGCGTGAGGAGGAGGAGGATGCCCGGCGGCGTTGATGTGGCA
>VZRV01003376.1:312196-474600 GCA_013398115.1 Falcunculus frontatus
GGGGGGCCCGCGGGAGGGGGGGGGAGCATGGGCGCCCGGCGGTGAGTTCGCGGCGCCCTGCCGGCTCGCCCGTCCCCAGGGAGGCCGCGCCGCGGCGGCCGCGGAGCTGGGCGGGATGGTGCAGTCCTGTTCCGCCTACCGCTGCCGGAACCGATACGACAAAGAGAAGCCCATCTCCTTCCACAAGTGAGCGCGCGCGGGCGCTGGGGCGGGGTCGCGCCGGGGGCGGGGCCAACGCGGGGCCGCGCGCGCGGGGTCCGCGGTGAGGGAGCGCGCGCGGGCGGACGAGGACCGAGGGACGGACGGACGGAGGGACGGACGTGTGTGTGTGTCTGTTTGCGGGCGCTCAGGGTGGCGAGCCTCGCCCGCCCCTCCCGGCGCCTCCCTGGGGAAAGACGAGGGACGGGACCCTCTGAGCTGCCTGTTTCAGAGCGAGAGCGGGCTGAGACACCCCCCCCCCCACCTGGGGGGCAGGAGGGGTTTGGCTCCGTCCATGAGCCCCCAGGTTATAACGCTTTCCAGAAAAGCTGAAAGTGCCTCTTACTTGCAGGTTTCCTCTTACAAGACCCGATCTTTGCAAGAAGTGGGAAGCTGCTGTTAAGAGGAAAAACTTCAAGCCGACCAAGTACAGCAGCATTTGCTCAGAACACTTTACCCCCGATTGCTTTAAAAGGGAATGCAATAACAAGCTCCTAAAAGAGAATGCTGTGCCCACAATATTTTGTTACACTGAACCCGGTGAAAAGGTAAACCAAAAGCACCCGTGGCTACAGGTGCCGGAACGCGTTGTGCGTGTCAGTGGTTGCAGCGTGGCAGGGCAGCGAGCAGGGAGAGGATGCAGGCTGGGAGGGCTGAAGGCTGGCAGGGTGCTGAGTCTGTGTACCTGGGGTCGCCAGGAGGGCTGTAGTGACTGAAACACCTCCAATAGCTGTTCTTGTTTTCTGTGAGGCTGTCCGAGGCTTTGGAGTGCAGTGCTGGACAGGCAGACACTGGCTCTGACCTGCTCACGTGTCCGTTTAATTCGGCATCCATACGCTGAATTAAATGGAATGGCAGCAAAGTAAGAAGATACTGCCCTGTAGTTAAGCTGTTCTGCAGCATTTCCTGCGTATTTGGAGTCTGAGACAGCCTTCATTAATATTTGCAAATGGCACTGTTCTCTTCCCATGGCCGATGGCTACTGCTGGCATTGAAGAGATGGTGGATGTTAACTGTGAAGCTTCACTGTCCTCTTAAGAGGAGGCCCTCTGGTTTTACAAAGTTAAAGTGAGCAGCAGAATCTTACCTGCACCTGCCATCTGTCTGTCCTGAGACCACCTCTGTCTTGCCTTAACCTTGTGTTCAAAAGCCAGACTGGTCCCTGACTTCTGACGGTAGGGTCTTCTCTGTGAGGTATTCTTCCCTTCACTGTGCCATTAGAGCAATTTACTGTGAGATGCAATTCACTTATGAATTCTTCCTTCTTGATGTAGTAACTTCAAGACAAGAATGGAAAAGATTGATTTTAACTCCTTTAAAAGATATTAAATATCTGCTCTCTCATCACTCTGCCATAGAGAAAGTGGCAGAGGAGATAGTGGTGGATAGAGTAGGTCTAAGAAGCAAAAGACTGAAATGGGATGAGGTTCATGGAGGAAAATTCAGATTTTTCTTGTTCAGTTTTTCTATTTATATACAATATTGGATTGCTGCGGAAAGAAAAAGGCAATGCATCTGAAAAATGAAAAGTGGCTAATAACAGATAAGAGAATATAAACAGAATGTAGAAATAAGGAGACACAATTTACAGGGAAATACGGCTGTGTTTTTTGTTTGATTACACTTCCTTACTTATCTGTGCAATACACATTTTCTTTATTGTGTGTAAAATGCTTGCAAATTTTTTTACAGTCTGAAAGCTGAATGGGTGTATAGGGTAGTCTGCAAAAGTACTGTTGGTGCAGCAGGATTAGTAGTGAGCCACGTTCCCAATTTCGCTGTCATACCTGGATCTACAAAAAACACAGAAGAGTGAGTTCCTTTTAATTCTGAAGGATTTAGTTCTGTTCTTATTTGTCTCATGGCACTTTTGAATAAACTGCTACATATCTTCAAGTAACAATGTAATAGCAAAGAATAGTAGTGGTTGTTTTGGAGTTGAATCCACACTGATTTTGAAATACAGGTTTTTATCTTTTGCACGATGTAATTTGGTATATTTTTCTTTACTTACATCTTAGGAGAAGTATTTATTGGCTGGAAGAAGCTCTACAGCTTCAAATAGAAGTCTCTGTGAATTCAGCAGTCCAGCAGTGATCTGATTTTTGCTGTTGTTTCTGGCAAGAATGAGTTTCTTTTTGCCAGCTTTATCTTTGCCTTGTAGGGTTTTTCTGTAGAAGAATTTGATAGTGACAGCTGATAGGGTCAAGCTCTTTGGAATATTCATATGCGAACTAGGTAGGCTAACAGCAGCAGTTTTTTATAACTGAGAAGTGAGACTGATAGTTGGCTGGTTTTGTATTTTCATGTGATCAGTTACATTTGCGTGCGTATTAAATTTCCCTTCACCAATCACTAAACTGCCTTTTCAGTTACTGTCTGCCAAGTGTTGTAGTTTGTATGAGGGACAGTTAGACACCCAAACATCTAATACTATCTTGTTTGCATGTTAAGTCAAGGAAGTTAATGATACGACCTTCAGATTTGATGAGCTTGATATTTTGATGGTGAGGACTGTTGGCTGTTCTTAAAGTCAATATTTTCCCAGTCCTTATGCTGTTCTTTGTACTAATAGTGTTGGCAACAGGTGGGTAGGCAGAAAATGGTTTCAGTGTCTCTTTTACTGAGAATGTCTTAAGCTTTCTTTTTAACAGGCAATATGCAAGCTCTTTGGTTTCAACAGTGCTTTTTCAATCAACATGTGCACAGAAGCATTTCTGAACTATACTGGATTCCTCTGGGGAAGAAAGAATCTGATTCTCTGCTCTCACCTATACTCAAGTGGTTTAGGATCTGTGTTGTCCTGAACTGTTCAAGTGGACCTATCAAGAGCAATATGATAAAACCTGCAGTTTTATCTGAAATAAAACCCTGCAGTGGAGTTGAGCCAATTGATATTTTGCTGCTGCCAGAAGGCAGAAATTTGCTTCTCCCCTGTCCATCCCATCTGCCAGCTATGCAGTCCTGTTTCTTAACATGACCTGGTAGTGTGAGCTCACAGCCCACAAGGCCAGTCCTGGGCTGCATCCAAAGCAGCGTGGGCAGCAGGGGAGGGAGGGGATTCTGTCCCTCTGCTCTGTTCTGGTGAGACCCCACCTGGAACACTGCATCCAGCTCTGGGGTCCCAGCACAGGAAGGACATGGACCTGCTGGAGAGAGTCCAGAGAAGGCCAGGAAGATGATCAGAGGATGGAACACCTCTCTTAGAGAGACAGACTGAAAAAGTTGGGGATGTTCAGCCTGGGGAAGAGAATGTGGTGTGGAGACCTCATAGCAACTTTCCAGTATCTAAAATGGGCCTACAAGAAGGCTGGAAAGGGACTTTTTTACAAGGGCAGGTGGTGACAGGCCAAGGGGGAAGGTTTAGATTAGATACTAGGCAAAAATTCTCTACTGTGAGGGTGGTGAGGCACTGGAACAGGTTGCCCAGAGAAACTGAATGCTCCATTCCCAGAAGTGTTCAAGGTCAGGTTGGCTGGGGCTCTGAGCAACCTGGTCTAGTGAAAGGTGTCCCTTCCCATGGTGGAGGGGTGTTGGCACTGGATGATCTTTAGGGTCCCTTCCAACCCAAACCATTCTATGAATCTATGATTCTCACTTTTTCCACATATCAGGGCAGGTGTAGGTTATACTTTGTGTTGCATTGCTTTGACATTTAGTACTGGACAGAAAATTTATGCAGTGGTAGTGGGAGATCGAATAGCTTTCTGTCATTTCAGCACCTGTGTTTGAGCAAAGAGTAAATACCAAAGATGAGAGGGCAGCTTTGCTGTTGAAGAGCTGTTTATTTTGGTTCATGATGTCTCTTAAAACCAAACCCTTATGCTGCAGCCGAAAGCCAATGAGAGAGTCTCTTCCAGTTATTGAGAAGACTGATCTTGGTGTGTCTATCTCTCTGCTCTGCCAGCCTGTCAGCCTGCTCAGTAGCTGACCCTTATTCTACCTCAGCAGAAGATTGTCTGCTTCTGATGGGGTTTTGATTAAGTTAGCTGATAGGCTCAATTGCGTAGTGGTATGATGCAGCAGAAAGGAGGGACAAAGGGGAATGAGATGGCAGCGATGAGTTACTAGGTCATCTGAACTCTGTTTTATGGAACTGCAGCCTGTGTTCTTGCCTCTTAGGTAATTGTGGATATAGATTTCAAAAATCTGATCTTCAAAAAAAGTATTTAGACATCAAGGGCTTGAGTTTCAAAGAGCCCTTAAAATGAAGCTGCTTAAAAATATGTCCAGTTGAGAAGCCAGACAAAGCAGGCCCAGAAATATTTGCCGGTTTTGAAAATCTTGGCTTTGAAATTTATTTTATTAATTTAAAACCTGATCGTTCAGTTTATTCTGGGGTTGTTATAAGGGAGTTGTGTTGTAAACAATGTTAAGCATTAAATGTACATTTTTTTCTTGTTCTTTCTAGTCTGAAGAATTTGCAGAGCAGCCAGAAGATCCACTGCCACCTCCTCCACTGCCACCGCCACCACCACCTCCGCCACCACCACCACCACCAGCAGCTCCAGTACTACCACCATCTCCATCAACTCCTTCTTTTCACTTGTCTCAAATAGATGCCAGATTTGTAGATCCAAGTATTGGATTATTGATGCCCCCTCTCCAGACCCCCAGCAATCTTGCTGTTTTTTGTGATCATAACTATACCGTAGAGGATACAGTTCATCAGCGAAAAAGAATTCAGCAGCTGGAGGAACAAGTTGAAAAACTGCGGAAGAAGCTCAAGACAGCGCAACAGCGATGCCGGCGTCAGGAAAGACAAATAGAAAAACTGAGAGAAATTGTTCAGTTTCAGAAAGAAAAAGGCATATTGGCAGGAAAAGGCTATGTGATTCTGCCTAATGACTATTTTGAAGTCGTAGAAGTACCTGCCTAGCAGTCACGAACATCGGTTTTCACTTTGGTAGGCCAAGAAATTTAGTTTAAAAATGAAACTCTTTCTAATTCTGTATGTAAGACTCCAGAATTCTAAAACAGTAATTAAGCAGTCATACAAATAACATAATATTTTTTCTTCATTGTAATTTCAGTTTGATACACTTTTAATATATTGAAGATGCAAGCATCTCAGAATTAGAATATGCAATTAATTTACAAAATCTGAATTGCTTCCAGAAGGAAAAGATGCAAGATTGAAGACACACAGAAATTTACTTTTTTTACAATGTCTGTCTTATGCTTACAGGGGATGGGAACTGAATCTGGCTGAGAGTGAAGTTTGCGTGGTTGTACACCTAGTGCTTTGTCAAGACTTCTAATGTTGGCTTTGGTAATCCCCAGTAAGTAGTTTTCACCGATTTTAGAAAGAACAGAATTAGGTCAGCTAACATCTGCAAGTGCTGCAGAAGGATAGATAAGATGCACATTTCAGTCTGGGAAAACTTCCAACTTCAGTTTGCTATGCATTTGAAGCACTGCAAAAAGTCTTAATTCCTGGATCCCTTTTGGTGAGGTATGTAAATGAAACTCTTCTTTTTGAGTAACTGTTCCCCACATGTGTGTTTTGAGGGCGATGAGAAGAATTCATTAGCATAGCTAACGAGAGCTGTAGAAGTGACTTGTTTTGAGGGCACTTAAAAATAGTCCTGAAGTGCAGGGCTGAACTGAACATGTATTACTGCACTGTTGGCAGGGTCAATAAGACAATGTACTGTTTACAGTGACTGCTTGCAAAAGTACACTGGTAATATACAGTCCCACTATGTTTTAGGGTCATCTTCCCATAAACACTGTAACTGGTTGAGTGTTGTCCTTGGTTTTGAAACTGTTTCACGTGTCAACCATGTGTAGCTTCAGGAAATGAAGTAAGTTTTTTCTTTATCCGGGGAGTCAGACATTTATGGCTTTGCAGTATACGGGAGTTTTATTTCATTCCTTTTTTCACTCCCCAAAGGGCATCCACCAAAGGGCAAATAGGGGACTAGACTTTGGAGTTGCTTGGTGCTAGACTGGTTTATAATATCTCAAATGCTGCTGCCTCTTCTTCAGCCTTATTAAGACTCTTTCTAGTAATAGATTAAGCATGACAAAGTAGTGCAGCAGTTTGCACTTGCTTTCTAATAATTTATTTCGTCAATAAACTCTTTCAAAATGAGAGAAAATGGCTTACCCTAATGTAGGCTTCACAGCTGAAATTCCAGGATATACGAGACATGAGGAAAATTGCTTTTCTCAGTCTGTGTCAAACTTGTGTGCAATGTGGGTTCTAGCTCTGATGTTAAACAAACCTTGTTCATGATGGCTTTAAAAGCTTCCCTTAATAGCCTGTTAGCATGACATTTTGAAATGTTTCAAACCAGTCTTGATACTTCTGACCTCACTCATGCCATGTGTCTATTTTCCTACCATATCACACACTTAAAATGAACAAAAATGCCGATGCTTCCTTTTGTGTACATTTATTATACCTAATTAAAAATTTCAAAAGCAAATGATGTGTTAGATTTTTAATTACTCTCTGTTCTCTTTTCCCAGGATTTTGCCAAAACTGTCTTGACATTTTGCATTTTTATTTTCTACTAGTTTCCTTGTTTAGATGTTGGGTTCCCAAGTCTTGTTGCTTTTACACTTTGTGTTTAAAATTGGTAAAATTCAAAAGTGACAAGGAAAAGACGATTAAAAAACTGTTGCTATGCTGTTGGCATGTGTGACCAGATAGCAGATTGTGTCTGTTTTCTCTGCAAAATACCCTCTCTTCTTACTCTTCAGGAATTTCAAGTGTGACTTCCTGAGGCACAGTGGATTGCTGCAGTACCACATCCCTTGCCACCCGCCTCTGCCCCCTGCCACTGGGTTGTGTACTTCTGCTGCCACCCTTATGTCCTCCAGTTCTGGTGCTGGTTGCACCCTTTTGTGGGGCACTTCAGCTTTCTAAAGCAGCAGGTTTGGCTCGTAGTGGAGAGGCAGCGGAGGGCCAACAGTACCACACCTGATACAAGTTAAAGACAGGGCCAAAAGTGGGGCATGAGGAGAAGTAAATCCTCTCCTCTGGGTGCAATGAGCATTATGTCAGCTGCTTCTGAAAATATAAGAGTGGTTTCCTACTCTAAATGTTCAGCACCATTTCCTTCCACCTGGGCCAAGGTTCCGTTCCCCCCCCAACCTTTTGCTCTGGCTGCTGTGCTTGTTGGGCCCTTCCTTTGGGTGTTTTAGCTTCATAACCCTTCAGGAAAGCAGCCCAACAAAAATAAGTCTGCAATGTAAATTTAAGGTACACTGATAGATGGCTGGTGTGTGGAGTTCTTTTTTCCTTAAGCTGTTAGCATTGGTGAAGTTGATTTAACAGCTGTCTCAAATAAATGTTTCTTCTCTTGAGAGGGTTGATTATTCCTTGTCTGGACTGTTTCAGAAGTAACATGCAGAAGAGGGAACTGCTGCCCAGTTGTCTTCATTTCGTCTTATCAGAGGATTTTTCTAAGAAGAGATGCGGCCTATTCTGACAACAGGCTTGAATTTCTTCTGCAGCAGCTATTTTTTTTTCCCTTTAAAAAAAGTCTTGTTAACGCCTGATGTAGTCATGTCAGGGCTAGGTTTTAGAATTACTAGAACTACTAGGTTTTAGAATTTACTAGACCCATGAGGCCTGTCAGCACTACAGAGCTCTGAAGTGGGGAAAAAAGACTGGCACAGAAACAACTGATAGTCTCTTAGCAATTGACTTTTTTTCCACCGCACCCTACTCATTTTCACAATCTCTCTTGTTTGGTAGCAGTATAGAAAGAGAAGATGAAGGCCCTCCGCTATTGGCAAGGCTAGGAAAAGAATTCTAGCTAATAAGCACAATATGTTCCCCAAGCATGTGTCAAAATTTCCTCTTGTTAGGGGATTTGTTACATCCACGCAATCATCTGTTAAAGAGATCTGCAACAATTACTGTTTGCATTGGCCACAACTGGTACCTGCACTAGCACCAATTTCATAAACATCTCTGAAAAGACATGATTGGGAGTTAAAAAGCAGAGGCTGAAATTGTAGGATGGCATGTGGTTGTTCAAGTGTGTGTGAAGTAGCTGGCATTTGTTGAAATGCACTTCACCGAAGCATATTTTATAAACTGAATAATTCAAGCAAGTTGGAAAATAGCAAAATTGGCAAAAAATGTTCCATCCTTAAATTATAGACAATTTATTTTGAAATGGGCAGATGATTCAACAGATAGGAGTTGGAGCCACTTCTAAAAAGAAGTTTTGGCTTAGTTCTCCCTGTTGCCCCAGTTCCCCTTTTGCTGCAGCAGGGTATCTGACCTATGTGTAGTGTTTGCTTTTTTTCCTTCTTACACCTCTGCAAAGTATTAGATTTCCCTGTCTAACTGGGACTTTTCAAACTCAGAGGTATGTTTCATGGGAAAAAAATTGAATAGCTAAATACTTGAATTACTTCTTGTCATACTGAGGGAGTTCTTTGTCACTGCTCTGTTTACTCCTGCGTTTCCAGTTACCATCTTGTCTACATTGTCACTGGTGTGGTCTTAACAACTGTGGCAGCAAATTAAGGAAATCAAAATGTCCAAGAAATCTTCTGTCTTGCTGACATTTCGTTTTCCTTCAGCTCTCTTAGGATTTATGGCCTTTGTGCCCTGTGTGAATCATGAAGGAGCTCTCTTGCAGCTGAAGAAAGTGCAAAGCAAATCCCACTCTGAATGCTGGAAGAAGGAAAGGAAAATAGTTGCTTGGGTAAAACTAAAACCTCGACAGTTTCTGAATACTTTCCAAAAGACTCTCCTGTTACTTGCTTTTCTGGACCCAGGCAGTTATTCCTAGTTGCCCTTTTGGTTTCTTTCTTTCTTGAGGTCTGTTTTAGGTTTTAGTCTGTAGGCTTATCTGTTTCCTGACAGCTTACACCTTCATCAGGTGTCTTTGGCAGGGTGGAAAGGGGTGAGCTATAGTCTAATTTTAACAACCAAAACACAATCTGCTGAAGCATGTTAGTGACTGCAAGTTCAGGTATGTAACTCCTGCTGTTCTAAGCACAGCGGTTTATTTACCATACTCTGCCATGATAATGATTTGTTTATAAATGAGAAAGAGAAAAACAGGAGATGTGACTCAAAAATACGACAGTAATTGCTCTTAGAGATTTCCCTTTGTGCTTGTTCAATGCTTTCAATGGAAATTTTATCTTCACAGAGAGATCTTTGATAGAACTGCAGCATTTTATTGCACAAAATTGGGCAGAAGGCCTTACAGTGTTATATAGTCTGAAAGAGTTTAAAAATGGGGAAAAAAATGTGTTGCGAAGTTGCTGTTTAATCTGCTATGACAAACTTGAAACAGTTGCCAAAGAAAGTAATCTTAAATATTCCGAAGTTAAAGAAAGCATTAAATCAGTTGCTGAGAAGGAAAGCTTCAAGTACCTCTCTTGAGAATAGTTACATTACATTGTCATAATCAAATTATTAATTAAGTCTATCCACAGTCGTGCCAGTATGAGTTCATTTTGCATTGAGTATTAGGCTTTTTGTTGTGCAAAATGAGCCATTGATCCTCCTCTAGCTGCCTCCTCCTATTGTACAGGGCAAATAGATCATAGAGCCTGGGCTCACATGTTCCAGGAACTTGTGAAAAGTGATTGTCCTCTGCCTCTTAATTGGTTCCAGTGGTCTTTTTGTTAGGGATGAGTATGGAGGACACTATCAGACCAGTCATTAGAGTGTTCATTTGTTTGGTTTGATTATTTTTTTAAGTTAATGGAGGACTTGAGCAAATCAGGAGGCTTCTCATTTCCTTTCAGGTTTCATGGGATGTGACCATTAAAGACAGAGAGTCTGAGACTGTACTAGTCATCTGTAGAAGAACCAATGCTTCAGTATTGGAGGCTATGAAAGATGTGTGACTTTCTACTGGGAGCTCTTAAATTCAATGACCTAGGACAGGTGATCCAGAAAAAGGAAGAGGTCTTGCCTCCAGTAATGGCGTCTTCTTTTGTGTTGGGCTCATTTAGTAGCCTGCAGCCCTAGTCCAATGGTCTCTAACCAAGTTCTCTTAGATGTATCCAGGACTTTGATTTAGCACAATGTTACAGCAAAATACTGGAATTGCAGCACAATCACAATATAGCATCTGCAATATATAGTGGAATCACAATTCAAATACACTGTGCAAATTCCCATTACTGGTCTCTAAATGCTTGCTGTCATGAGACTGTGTCCTCACAGTTACTGGAAAGCAATATGCAGGTTACACCCAGCTCAAGCCAGTTACTGCCTTCCAAGCTGATTTTTTGAGTTGTCTAGTTTTTATACTTTATATTGAGCTGAGTCACATACAGACTACCCTCCCACGCTGGCCTGGTTAGCTCAGGAAAACATTACTCTTGACTAATTATTTCAGGGAAGGCTGTTTGATCTTAGGACTGCATGATGCAGCTGTATTCCTAAAGCAAAGTTTTCTATCCAGTCCCTCTTGTGCTGAGATAATTTCATCTTTCTTTATGACAATTCGTTGTTTTTCCTTACATTCTTCCTTCAGCACATCATTCTTGCCCATTTCCTCTGGGCCTTCCTCCATTGCAGGGGTCAGCCACCCACTCTCATACTTTTCAGGAATTTCACGTGTCTTTTGCAGAAAAAGTGAACTTTTGTCTTCAGTTGCTTTACAGCTTGTACCTGTGGCTCAGAAAGGAAGAAATTTTCAGGGGTGATTTTTTTTTTTTGTATTAAGAGGAAGGGATTTTTTCTCAGCTTAAGAAATCCCCAGACCTCCACCTGTACTTGCAGGTTTGTGATAACCACCACAGCTGCTCGCTCTGAGAGAAGGAAGATTTGGATGTCTGCTTTTACAGCTCAGTCCAAATTTCTTGCCCTTTCTGTGTGTTTTCTTTTCTCTTCTTCTTTATTTTGTATTGCTAGGATCAGACTCTTCATTCATCACTTCACTGATGCTGATGCTAATGCTGTCAGGTCCAGAAGAATAGCATCTGCATGTAAAGAAAATCTAAAGGGAGAGTTATTCCCAAGCTGGTTGTAAGCCACCAAGGTGGAGCCTTACAGCTCTCACAGGAAGTCGTGTGAACTCAGGCCACAGAAGATGGCCTTACTGATAAATGTTTCAATTTCTAATTATTTTAAGCTTTATCATGCAGGCTCGTCTCATAGGTGTCCTGAGCTGATACAGTGTTATATCAAATGATTTTGTGGTGGTGGTTTTAATATGAGGAATTCTAGGAGTTGCTGTCAGAATATTTGTGGTGTTATGTCGAGGAACTGAAGAAGAATTTATGTAACAATAGCCTCAAATCCTGTTGTATGTAAGAACTTTCATTTCTTATCTTAATTTCTTTCTTTCTGAGTTCAGACAGGAAAATATTTTTACTAGTGTTCTTTTTTTTTTTTTCGTGAAAAGGGACTGAGATTGCTCAGAGTTTCAGCATGGTGAGGAACTGGGCAGGTTCTCTAGTACAGATACTACAGCATGGAAATCTCTTGGTTGTGTATAATAGGAAATGTCTGTTCTCCCAAGTGAATGTGCATGTAGCTGTTTCAACTTAAAGAACTCTGCTTGTTTGGAAATTATCTCTTTAAAATATAGACAACCACAGTTATAGGATCAGTGGAGTTACATTTCTTTGATATTCTCATCAGCAGACAAACTGAAGATTTCCTCATGGTAGATTTTCATATAACTGAAAAGAAAAATATAAATACAAATGTAATAAATTTTACACTCAAATGTTCAAGCAAGCTTATCATAACACTACTTAACCTAATAGTATCACTATAGTGATAACCATCCTTCCATCAAAACTGATATTTACTTTTTGGCCTGTCTACTAAAGTTGCTAGAACTGAGATTTTTTGCTTCACAGAATAGCCACCAGGTAATTGACATGTATATGACTTCAGTGATAAGATGTAATTAAATTAAATAAATATCTGCAAATGGTGCTTTCTTGTGTTGTTCCCAATGCTGCCTGGGTTCCTACACCAAATAAAAGCCCAGCCTCCTTCAACACCTTTTACTCCAGTCACAGAAGAAATCAGAAATTTACACATACAGGAGATGACATTGTCCTTGCTTGTTTTTCACAGTAGGATCGCCACAAAGTCTTCCTGCCTAGTAAATCCATCATCTCTGGGATGAGATATGAGTATAGAAGTAAGACTTTTCTCCCCGCTAGAAATCTTTTATAATATTGAATAGTATATAATTTTCTCTGACTGTTTATTGTGTGCCTCGCCTTGCTCCTCTACAGCATCACTCTTCTCTCTTAACAAAGATTCATCTGGTTTTTTCTGCTAATACTCTCAGAATCTGTGTTGTTCAACACATTTTCTGATCTTTTGTACACGATATGGAGACACTGACCTACTCAGTTACAGAGCTTGTCAGCAATTGAACAGGGAATTGAATTTGGAAGGTGGGGCAGTAACCTTTTATTATGGACGGGTAACTTTTTGCTGTTTCATACTATAAAATGTGCAACAGAGATGAAAAGGCAAAATGCTGTTTCCAACAGCATTGGAATGAAAAGCATGTCTCTGAAGACTGCTTTGGGTTAATGGATGAGTTTGGCCTGAGGAAAGAGGGGCTTGCTTAGTATTTCAATGGATTTCACTCTCTGTGCTTTCAAGCTGAGTTTTGCTTTTATTCTGCTTGCCTCTTGATTCCTATACATAAGAGATAAAAAAGTGAGCTTAGCAATTCCCAGGGGATGGGAGAGCTTTCTGAGCAACATCCTCACGACACTGATGTACCCCCCCCACCCCCGACAAAATCAACTATAAATGATCTGCTTGTGCTGAAATGTTAAAAGCCTAACTCTGAACGTTTTGGGTAAAGCTTTGCTGAGTCCTGTGGAACTAGAATTTCTTCTTTGAATTTCTGAAAATGGTGTTGTATCATTGGGAAGTCCACCATGGATTTTTCTCATCAGCTTTGTGCAGGAGAGAGTTATTGTGGCAGCCTCATTGTCTCAGACAAGACTAAGCAGCATTGTTCTTTTGGAACAAAGTCATGAAGTCATGTATAGCTTCAGCTGCCAAGTGCTTGCTCATGATGTCACAACAGGAGATGAGCTCGCAGCAGTGTGGCAGTCTGCTGTGCTGCTGTCAGATCATGGTAAGGTAAAATCCAGCTGCAATGATAAATGGTTTTTTACCTGACTGAGTAAAGTGCCTTGTAGCATTCCTATGCAAACAGTCATCCCCATTACCCACAGAGGAATTAAACTCTGCAGTCTTTTTATTGCTCCTTTTGATTTTGCTGATTATCGTGTTGTTTGCACCTGGTATTAATGCATCAAGCTCTCTGGGCTTGCTGACAGCCTCAAAACATTACAAACCGTATGAAATCTGGTCTGTTGGCTGACTTGCACTGAAAGCGAATGCGAGGAGTTGCCCCAGTGAAGAGATACAAGGATGATAATGGGGAGAAGGATGACAGCAGCCCAGTTTGGCCTGAGTTAAAAGGTGTTTTTGGGCCTTCGTGAAGTTTAGTGGAGGTGGTATTTGTTCTGTAAGCTCTATCAGGGCCATGGCAAGCTGTCTCCTGGCACAGGGCCCCATCATCCGTTGACTTGCCAGGGACTGGCCCTACACTTACCAGCCTTTTGTTGGAGAACTGGACCTCTTCCCAGCCCATTCTTCCTCTACCATGGGAGTAGTCTGCAGAACATTTTGGCTGTTCTGCCATATGTTCCTCCTCCTACTAATATACACAAACTGTCGGACTCTGCTCCCAGTTCAGAGAGTTATTCCAACCCAGTGTCGGTTTACTAATAGGCCAAGTTATCTAAATACCTTTAGGTTAATTCTTCTGACTAGGCACAGGCAGGCCATTAAAACAGTTACAGGAAACAGGATATTCTGACATGGTATAAAAGGCAAAACTAGTTTTTGCATATTTTATAAGTAATATCAATTATACTTTCTAGTGAAGTGAAGATGTAAACATTTGGTTTTGTATTCAGCTTCTCTGGCTTGTAAGAAGAAAGACAAAAGACAGATATCAAAAATGTAGTCCAGTAGAGACAGCTGTTTAGGTCTCAAAACCTTCCAGTCTGCTGTTTCATAACTTTAAAATATTTGATGAACTTACACAGTTTTAAGATATATCCATGGGTTATACCAAATAATTACAAAATAATTATTACCAAATAATTACAGGACATTCTACTATCTTACTTTACTTTCACATCACTTTGTTATGATTACATGTTGCCCAAAGGTTAATTTCTGCAAATTATATGAAAAGCATACTCTAACTTCATTCAGAAACTGTGAAAGCATCTGATATGCTATGTTTACACTCATGTTGATATTAGTGTATATTACTCAGAACTGTTCTGCTGTGGATATAGGCTATTATGCATGCATGTCAAATGACTTTATTTCTTCTACACTCAGTACTCTTAGGCATGAAGTCTGACTGGGTTTTGTTTGTACATAACCATGAGCACAGCTTTGTAAACTCTAACATAATAAGCAAATACCTGGAGGTAGACAACAAGGAATTTTAAGCATATAGGTAGACATTCAAGAGGACTATAATGCTTCATATAGTAAGTCATTATGGATAGAAAATTTTGGAAGTTATGTGAAAGCTGGTTTCTAGGTCTACATTTAAGTGTACTATCTCTGTTTATGAATTGGTGCAAATAGAAGCTCAAAATGTCACTGATGTTCAAAAAAATGGTCCTGCATATAATGGCTTTGGTTTCTACCTGTAAACATAGATTCTATCTAATCTTAAGAAACCTCCAGAAGGAATAAATATTATTCTTTATAAAGTATTTGGCAATAACCCTAACAATATAAGACTCAGCATGGCAAGCAGGCATCTCTGGATAGAAGGCTCACATCCCAGTTGAAACCCTCAGGAAACAGTCTTCAGAACAGCAGAGGGCTGACCTGAGCCCTGCTGTGACACCCTAGAGAAGGAGAGATAGGAGTTAGCAGGTGGTATTACATGAATAACCTCCTGCAAACTCTCCCACCACTGTTTTCCCATGGAGAAGGTAGCTTTATGATATTTTGACAGGGGTCAGGTCTGGTCTGTTGACTGGTCTGCTGCCAGAGCAGTTTCTGCTTTTTAGCCAGGGATGATCTGAAGTAAGATACATGCACTTCATAGGACCCTGAGTTTTGTGAAGCTGAATGTGGCTGAGACAATTGGTGCTGCTGTATTTTCTGTAAAAATGATAGCTTCCAACAGCACCACAACAGCATACAGTAAAATAATGAAGAAAGACTTTTAAAAGAGTATTGGCTTCCAAATATTTAGTAGTTTTTGGTGAAACATGATGATTGTTTTAATCTTTTGGACAGTACAGAATTATTATCTCTGTCAAGATACATTTCTAAAGCTAAGAAAAACCCCTTCTTTTGAATTGCATGGACTGTGTGGACCCACAGGACAACCATCTCTATTGACTCAGGAAAAGATCATGAAGAGCAAATGCCCTCAAATGTAGGCAGGAACATGGTTTGTAGAACTCATCCAATTTCTGACAAAGCATTTGATTTTGCTGTGATATCCTCAAGGGAGTCCCCCATCCTCCCATTCCAGATAGAGCAGCTCCAAAAAGAAAGTTTATCAGCTACCACCTTTCTGGCTGTGTGCTGGAGCTGTCACATCCAAAGAGAAGTGGATGAAATGAACAAAGTTGCGTGAGGAGTCATGCAGCTTATCGAGGCCATAGGACATGGCAGGAATTGCCCTTTGAATTTTGTGACTGCCTTGGGGATAAAAAGCCTGTATTAGATCGGAATAAGAATGCAGAACCTCTTGTCATATAGCACTACATGTGTTGGGATAAAGGCTTTTAGACAGCAGGTATAACCATTGAAAATGAGAGGCTTAGAGGCTGATGCAGTTAGGCATGAACCAAATTCCTCTGTCATTCCTGAAGCAGTTGTCTTTAAAACAGATTTTTCTTTCACATCTTGCAAAGTCTTGATCCTCATTAGTTGTTTGCTTACCCCTGAATCTTCCAAGCCTTGACATCTGAACAGCAAGTCCATGACGCTGCAAATAAAATTTGAGCTGCAAGGTGCATTTATGAAAGCAGAGATGAGCTAGATGAAATGGAAAGAAAAGCTGAGAAAATGGCTGAGCTGAGCCAGACCTTTGTTTACAATCATTAACTCAGAACAAATGGGTTTGAAAACTATCATATTCAAAGCCAGGTAGTGTCACCAAAACGCAGGAAGTGATCACAGTGCCTCAAGACACTCCTAAATGAGACCTCACTGTAAAGTTAGAACTGAAAAAGGAAAACAAACATCCTAATGCAGAAGGCAATGCACCACCTATGAGAAATATTAATGCACATGCAGTGGTGAAGAGCCTCTGCACCTCCAAAAGACCTGTGTCTCTACATATCTCCACTCCCCGTGAAGCACTGGGAGGTTTTTACAGAGCAGTGTGAAGCAGGTAGTTGCGTGGACTCTGCACTGTCAGACGGCACAGGGACTCAGCTCTGTCTCAAGTTCGCATTTGCATGGATGTGGTAGAAATGGGAAGGAGGGCAGGGAGGAGTTCCTCATCGTAGGAAGGTGCCAGGGAAACCAAGGACTGAAACGACTCTTGTTCTGCACATCCTTGTCCCTGTACTTGCAGAGCCTGATCACTGCTGAAACCACTGCCTGGGTGCAACTTGAAAGAGCTCGGTTCAGGCAGCCTCCCCAAGGGTGCCCGTCTGCCCTTTCTGAGCCTGCTGTGCTGAGTGGCTGCGTGTGCCTTGGCTGACACAAAGACAAATGCGTGAATTTTCATCCATGAGTTTTTAGAACTCCATGTTACGCTGTTCTCCCAAACAGACCTCACAAAGCGTGTGAAGTCCATCGTAGCCCAGACAGCAGCCGTATCCGTTCCCTCCGAAGGGCTGGGAATCCTCCAGCCAGCAGCGCCCTGCGGTGCTGCCTGCGCTGCCCGCGTCCTGCCACGGCGGGGAGCTGGGACTGCGGCCACGGCAGAGCGAAAAGGCACGGAGCTGGGGAAAGCACCTTCGCCCGGAGTGAGAGAAGGGGGGCGAGAAGGAGGAGGAGAAGGTGGAGGAGGAAAGTGGAGACAGTGCTGGGGCACTGCGGTAGAGATGAGGGCGGTGGCATGTGGTGCAGCTCCTGTCGAAAAAGGGTGAGTGGAGGACGAGGGATAGATTAGATGGGAAAACAGCAGTCAGGGAGAGACTGAATGGGGTTTGCTTGGTGGGGCCTGTAGTCAAGCCGAGAGAGAGAGGGAAGGTGTTTGGGGGGACAGGAGGCTGGAGGAGAGCAGACAGGATGTATCGACAGGTGGATGGTTGGCTCCAAAGTGTTCCCTCTGGCACATGGAAATGCCTGTGCTGCAAAAGTTGCTGCTGAGCTGGCTAAAAACAGCTCTGGTCTTGCCCAGTGAAGATGCATGTTTTGAGAAGCTGCTAGTGAGGAGAGTGGCTGCTGGCCGGAACTGAGATCAGAAAGGACCTGAGAAGTGTCAGGGCAAAGATGAGATTCCAGGAGTCCTGCCCTTTCCCACCCCATTTTTTGCTCCAGAAACTATTCCTCACTCCCTAAGGGCAGGTTTTCATCCGCTGGCTTCCTGTGTCATGCCAGATGGTACAAGATGAATTCAGTCCTCCCTTGGGAGCTCTGGGGAGCCTGGCTCCATCACAAGTCCCAGCACTCCAGATGGGCCTTCCTTGGCTTCTGGCATATCACCTGCAGGGACCAGGGAAGCTGAGATGGGTTTGGGAAGGAGAAGGCACATCCATCTGAAAAGTGTCTCTTGTTCCGTAGTGCTACCTTACCCCTCTTTTTTCCTTCCTGCAGCTGACAAACCTAGAGGTGCAGCAAACTCTCTGGCTCTTGGTTTTGGAAACAAAGCCTCACAGTTCTGGTTCAGAGCATCTCCCATCTCTGTTCTTCCTCTTCACAATCCTTCTCACTTTAGTCCAGGTTTCCCACCCTCTGACTGCCAGCCAGCACTGTCACCTTTCCCTGGAATCTGTGTTTTCCATGCTCGACTTCACAACGCCTTCAAGTAACATGGCTTAGGATTGGCTGTCATAACCTTGAGTTTTCAGTTGCTGCTAATATTAACCACGTGGGCTCAAACTGATGGATTTGTGCCTCTAGGTGGATTTCTCTTTTTCTTGGCATTTTTGCTGCCTAGAGGGTAAGGCCCAGCTCCAGCGTTGCTTGTGCCCAGGCAGTACTTGGCTCTTTGCAGCCTGGAATTGCAGCCTCATGTTAGTTACAAATCCCATGAACCTGTGGAAAAGCAAAAACATTTTCTCAACAGAGAACAGCCACTCAAGTAGTGCCACAAGCAGAGTTCTGCCCAAGAATTAATTTGCTATCTCAGGGTGGATGGTCCTCATGCTTCATGGCCCGTCTGACAAAATGGAGCATTAATGCATACCTTCCTTTCCAAAATGTTGGAGTGCATGGCTGAATAAAGACTTGTGAACAGAAAACAACAAGCAAACTGAGTTTCTTTCTCCAGTACCCTCCTTTGGCTGTCTGGTAACTGTGGAAGCCAATGACCAGGCAAACCTGGTCCTTGCCTCTTGGCAGTGGGTGGGGGCGATGGTAATGCCACGGTACTTCATATTTCCCTCCAAGCAACTAACATATAGTAGCAAAAAGCCTACTCCTATAGGCAGATAATAAATTAACTCAATTGCCACAAGGCAGCATGTTAAAGCCCCATGGAAAACAAGTGTCTCTCATATTGTCTAACAGAGCAATGCTTCAATGCAATCTCAGGCAGTAACTGCAATCGGAGGTGTCAATGGGCAAAGGCTGGGGCATGCAGCATTGAAGCAAAATGATGCATGACATCTGAGGGTGCTGAGTCCTGTACAGGACCACAAACATGACGGAAAGCATGGGCTCATCTGCAGAGAACATTTTAAAGGGGTAACCTTGTTGCAGAAAAATTTGCATCAGGCAGAATAATTGTGTTTAGTCCCCACTCAACTTTATGGCAGACTGTGGTGGTGTCTGTCCACACCACTCCAGCCAAATGAGTGCTGTTCTCTTGATGCCAACTTTAAAAAGGAGATTTCCTGTGTACCTCAAGAAATTGTGTGCTTGTGCCTGGTCTCAATCTAACAGGGAAACTGAGAAGTGACAGCAGCTGGTGTTGCCAGTACATTTCATTGAAGATGGTCTTCTGGTAGCACTCTTGGTTTTGAATGGCTTTCTGCATCTGAGATGAGGAAAGGTGGAGAAGAAGCCAGCTGCTCCTCTAGCCCTGCTGGGTGACCACTGGCAGAACTGAGGAACTATCAAGGGCCCTTGCAGATTTCTTGTGGGTTGTACAGTAGTGGGAAAAGCAAACTCACCGAGTTGCTGCCAGTGGCCTTCCTGAGAGCTATGGATGAGGTAGGCTGCAAGCCCACAGAACCATGAATAAGTTGATAGGACACTACAAGAATGTTACTTGCAGCAGCAGTGTGACTTTGAACCACACTTAAATGGCAACTTTTTCATTACAGGAAGCTAAATAATCTGATAAGATTACAGCCGCCAGTTATCAGTCCTCTGTGAGGACCTTAGATAAGGCAAATATGAATCACAAAACTTGTGACTGAACCAAAATCTGTGCCACTGCAAGAAGTGGACCCAGTGTTGCTGGAAAAGTCCCAGGCTTCCCATATAAAAATCAGCAAGCAATTAAATAGCCAGCAAGAAATAATCAAAGCAGGAAGAGTTTTGGGTCTGGGGACAAGCTAAAAGAATTTTGCATGCCTCTTCCTTGAACTTGAGAAGTTCACGGGTAAACCTTCTCTTTGGAGAGGTATGGCAAAGTGACTCTCATTTGAGAAGAAAACAGAGAAGATCCTGATACCCTTTGGCAGAGGAGTAGCAGGGGGATGGGAAAAGAGGAACCTGCATCTCTTTTGATTATCAGCAATTTCTGAAAGGAGCCTTTTCTGAGGTGTCAGTGGGGAGGACTGACAGAGAACTGACTACAGAGGAACTGGCTAAATAATCCTCACTTGCTAAGCACAAGACCCCGGGGCAACATTCTCTGTTAATCTGTGCCAGTGGATAGTACTGTGCAAGCACTTCTGTGCTGCTGTCTGTGATGTTTTGTGTGTGCGTGGTGAAATATAAATTTAGAAAGCAGCATCATTTTCCCACCTTCATCTTACTGGGGTTTTTTTTGCCCCCCAAATCCATTTTATAGCTCTAAAACAGCAAGTGTAGCATGAAAAATGAATAAGCTAAGTTAGGTCTGTAGGGAGTCTGACTCTATTTTTAGACCAACTGATACAGCTGGAGCAAACAGATAATCTTTAAGGCATCTGATTTATCTTTGGGTCTGAACTGCAGCCAGTTTTTTTTTCCCCAGCTGTAATTAGCAGTATAATAAAAGATATTTCTCCTCCTTAAAAGACTTCCCTCTCTTATACTCCTGGACCACAGTGGTTATAGCCACCCAAATACTGCCACAAAGAGATCAGTCAGAGTTTAGGACCCAGAGCCCTGTTTAAGGCTTACGGGATGTGACAGCTGACTGAAAATCAATGAAGTGTGATTTACCAAGCGTCATAATGAGGGCAAGATAAGGCTAGAAAGGTGCTGCCTTGCCTTGCGGACTCAACTGTCTGCCTTGATTTTTAACTAGATTGTTTTAGTCCCCTACAAAGATGAGACCGATTTCCTTATGAAAACAGAAGATCAGATTTAAAGGAAAAGCCACGGTGGTGCCCATGCTTTGCCTAGTGCTCTTTGCCTTGTGTCTGAGCCACTCAGGTAGGTGTGATTTCTTCTTCTTCTTCCAAGCTGAGCTGCAGGTGTTCAAGTTTTTTTTCTGCTGGTTGGTTAGCTGCCGCTTTCTGGGATATGGTGAATTCTGGCTTCCCTCAGTCCTCCTCTAAACACTGTGTGAGTAGCAGAAGAGGCTTACATCAGTTGCTGCCTTTGTATTGCCACCACGGTCAGTTTGACAACTAGGTTTTAGTAACTGGTGCTGGGGTGGTCGCTGGCTAGAAATTAACAAAAATTCCAAAGCTCAACTTTTCACTTCTAAAGGGAATTAAGGGAGAATTTCCATCGCCGAGAGGAAAACTGAAATGCTTCAGGGTGAACTGCTGGAAGGCTTAGTGTCTTGTCTGTACTTCTTGGGGTGATTTGCACATTTGTTTGGCAGACTTTCAGCCTGGGAACTCCTGTTCTTCACCCATGGGGAGCCGCTACTTGTATGGATCACAGAGAGAAACGGGAACCTGGGGGAGAGGGGAGATGGCAGTGCTTGAGTAATTGAATGTATCTTAACGTGAAAGGGAGCTCCCCAGTTTTTGCCTCTCAGTGCACCATATAGTAAATTCAGGGATGTATCTGTCCTGTGGCTGCTTCTCTATTTTTTTTCAAAGGCAGTGCCACTTTGTTCAATGTTTTCTCCACGGATTTATCTAGCTTCCTAAGATGGGGCTTGGTCAAAGGAACTGTTAGGCTATTTTCTCACATATTTCTTATTTCTCATTAAATAGCTTCTGCTTTTAAACTGTCTCTGTGCAAGTACTGAGGCTGTCTTGTAAAGGCAGCAATCTTCTTCCTTCTGACTTTATTCTTTGTGAGACTCCTCAAGTTTTTTCCACCCTTTTGTGTGGCTTCCTCAGCAGCTGGGATTCAACATATCCATCCCCAAACCCAGCTTTACCACCTGTCTTCTATACCCACTTGGAGCATTAAGTACCTGAACTTTATGAGGGCTGTGAAATGGCACCATTTTCTTTTGAGGGAGGTCATACACACCCACAGACACAGAGGGTATGTGGCTGCATATATGTGTGCAGGATGTCATAAACAAAAACAGAGCAATGTATTCTGGCATTAAGACAGAGCTGGTTTTGATCCTGCATATTTTGGGGTTATGGATTTTTCTATTCAATGGCTTTTCTGTTAAATCTCATGTTTTTAACAACCTCACACCCCTGTGAATCTCCTAAAGGGAAAGTGAAATGTCTAGGAGATGATCTCTGCAAAGACTCTTACATGTCAGGGGATTGGACCTCTGAGGTTGTGGGTAGTGAGGGGGGAGAAATGTGTTCTTTCTCTTCCTTTGCTTGCAGATGCAGTACCTGTTTCAGAGTTTATAGCTCCTCAAAGAGGAACAGTATCTTGCTGTTGCTAGAAGTGGGAAATTACAGTGTTGCTTGGACCTTGTGCTGATCTGAGAGGATCCAGACAGCATTAAAGAATGATTTTGTCCCATGGAACACTCTGAGAGCAGGTTTTTGCTTTGGGCAGTCCTTCAGCTGTGTTGCTTGTTGCCACGTGTAGCCCTGTCCACAGCCTCAGACAGACCCTAACGAGGTGGAGGAGGCTGCACAGCCTGTCCTTCCCAGGAGATGGGCAGCAGCTGCTGGGGAAGAGGACATGGGCAGACACAGTGGTCTATGGTCATCCTTTCCTCTGTGTAGGAGCAGAGCACTACCCTCTGCTTCCACTTTTCTCTCCAGAGGGGCTGCTGGGCTTGAATGCTCTTTCTCTCCATGTGGCACTCTCCGTGTGCTGGGGGCTGCCTTAGCTCTGATTGTTGATGCACAGGGTATGTGAGCACACTGACTGTGCCCTCCAGGGCTCTCCCACCATCAGGTCCTGGCATCATCCCTGGGCCACGACCCTCTGCCTGCGGACCCCTCTTGCACCTAATCTTGGCAATCCAGGCACAGGTATTCTGCTCACCCTGGGGCTGGCAGGGCACAAGCTGGGCCCTGGACAGTGTCCTGTGAGGTCCCCTTTGACTGCTGACACTGCAATGTGGCTGTGATCCCAACTGTATGGGTCAATCCTTTTTTCTCCATGGTGGCTTTGAAGAGAGGTAAAATCCTTCTCACCCTTGGGTGCTGTGTGTGTGCACAAGGGAAGAGATGGAGGTTATGTCAGAACCTCAACATCACAGGGAGTGGGGCTGAAGTTTGGGAAAGGATGGAAAGTCTGAACTGCCCTTCCCCCTTCACGGTAGCAAGGGGAAGGGGGAGCATGGTGTCAGCAATTGTGGGAGTCACAAGTCTTGCAGGTACAGACCATGATGGCTCTGCGCTTGCCTGGCAGATCTAGCCCTGACTGCATCATCCAGCTCCTGCTGCTGCCAGATGGGCTCGTTTTGCTTTGGCAAAAAGGCCATAGAAAACATAAACCTAGTACAAAGTCATCACTACTCTGGTCTGATGATTTTTTGTATGTGAGTTGGGCTTGGGCTACCTTGTCTTTCCATTCACTTGCTCTGGTTCTGCTGAGAGTCTGTGCATCTGAATTCCTGCAGAATTTGCTGTACCAGACAAGACCTGGCCAGGGGTGAATTTTCCTCACATCACTGCTCTGCCTCACTTCTTCAGGTAATGGCGTTCTCCATGTCTGCTTTCTGGCAATGCCTCCACTCTGTGTTGCTCTCTTCCAGATGTGAATGCCTTCAGTTCAATTGCTGAAAATGAGGATGCACTCCTCAAGCACTTATTTGAAGGCTATCAGAAATGGGTCCGCCCTGTGCAAAACTCCAACGATACCATCAAAGTCCTTTTTGGGTTAAAGATATCACAGCTTGTGGATGTGGTAAGTGTTGTGTTAGGCTCACTAAAACACCCCTTCTTTTATAGACAGTTGTGCCTCCACCTGGGCGGGCTGGTAATGTAATGAGCTTTTGCTTCCTGACACAAGAAATGCATGGTGATGGTTGGGGAGCAAAACACTGAGTGTGAAATTGTGCTGGTGATATGACCTTCTGACCCCCTACCCCCAGCATGGACTCTAGGAATCACTTTGTTTTGAAGGAAACCTGAAGGTTCTTTTTTGCCTGCTGTTCTCAGGGAATAAGGCCTCATTTCCATTAGGTTTTAATCAAACAACCCATGCCAGACAGTCCTTGATATCTATGTTGCAATTTAATGACAAGACAGCTACAGGAGAGGACTGAGCAAGCATAAGAGCTGGTTGAACATTATTCCCTCTAAGCAAGCTTGTATTGAGGCCTAAGGTAGTTCAAGTCTTAATGCAGTTGGTCACTCAGATAAAACTCTAGAGGCAAAATGGATAATCCTGTGTTTCTGCCCATGTGGAAATTTTCCCTTCCCTTTCCACTGCAATGCACAGTGGAATTTGCACAATGCCCAGAGGTACCCACACAGCAGTGTGGTCCTTACATCCCCCAGCCTCTGGTAATGTCCCCTTGTGCTGTGGAAGGCTGTCATGGTTTGACACTGGCCCAGCGCCAGGCACCCACAAGTCGCTCACTCACCCTCCCCTGGCACAGCTGGGCACAGGAGAGAGGGGAAAAAAAATTAACAAACGCTTCATGAGTGAGATAAGGAGCGGGAGAAACACTTCAAGGGTGAAACAGGCTCAACTTGAGTTGTGAAGTGAATTTATTGCTAACAGAATCAGAGCAGGATAATGAGAAGTAAAATAAGCCCTTAGAACACCTTCTCCCCCCCAGCCCCTCCATCCTTCCCACCGACAGCACAGGGAGACAGGGCGTGGGGGTTTGGTCAGTCCCTCACTGGGATTCTCTCCCGCTGCTCCGGGAGAGGAATCCTTCCCTGTGAGGCCATGGGGTCCCTCCCACGGGAGACAGCTCTCCACGAACCTCTCCGGCATGGGGTCACTCTCACAAGCAGCAGCCAAACCGCACCTGCTGCAGCGTGAGTCCCTCCCACGGGCACACAGTCCTCCCAAAACTGCTGCACCGTGGGTCACTCTTCCACGGGGTGCAGTTCTCCAAGGACAGGCTGCTCCAGCCTGGAAGCAAGGGCCCTCTCTCCCCTGGGTCTCCCACGGGGTCACAGCCTCCTCCAGGCATCCACCCACTTCCCCAGGGGCACCTCCCCCACGGGCTGTGGGTGGATCTCTGCATCCCCCGTGGATCCCCATGGGCTGCAGGGGCACAGCTGCTTCACCATGGTCTGCACCACGGCCTGCAGAGGAACCTCGGCTCTGGGGCCTGGAGCACCTCCTCCCCCTCCTTCTCCACTGACCTTGTTGTCTCCATGTTGTTTCCCCTCACATGTTCTCACCTCCTCCTCTTCTCTGACTAGAATCCAAAATCTTGTGACTTTGGTTTGATTTTCTTCTTAAATATGTCATCACAGGGGCGTTACCATCCTCTCTCATTGGCCCAGTTTTGGCCAGCAGCATGTCCATCTTCAGAGCCATCAGCCACTGGCTCTGCTGGACATGGTGGAAGCTTCCAGCAGCATCCTCACAGGAGCCATCTTTGTAGCTCCCCTGCTAAAACCAGGCCCTGCCAAACCAATACAAAGGCACACTCTAATTTTATGCTTTATTTACATATTTAGGACAGTGTTTCAGCTTGTATCTTCCCAAACTCACTCCAGGCAGAGCATTGTGGGGAGATGACCCATCCTGTGGGCCCACAGACGTATGACCTGATATCACTTGCTGGCTGAGCCCTGATGTATCCTGGATCTTTGGCATATGATTCCTTTGATCTCCTGTGAAATGCCGACCTCAGTTTTCCAGCCTCAGGGACTCCCAGTGACAGCAGGACAGCACCTAGAAAGTCAGTCCATTTCCCTCAACAGAGACTGAAGAGCCCAAGCTCATGGGGAAGCAGGACCATAGGGATCTCATATCGGCACAGGGTTGGACTCAGCAGGCATAGGGTCTGTTTCTAATGGCTGCTTTGGTATTGCAATCCTCTCTACCTTGTGTTACCCTAGGATGAGAAGAATCAGCTGATGACAACCAACGTGTGGCTGAAACAGGTAAATAAGACCACATCAGACTTCCCTTTTCCCCATGTGGAGCTGCTGAGCTGAGTAACCATCCCAGTCTGCTGCCCACTGTACCATCCATCCCGTTTTGTGATGCTGAGTGGCCAGCACCAAGATACCTAACCCGAAGTCTTTGCTTCCCTCTTCTCACTTCAGCAAATGTATAAAGAGACAGAGAGGCAGGCAGGTAGGCCTTTAGGATATAGGGTACCCTCTTCTCCTGAGCTGCACACCAGCTGTGTGCTCAAGCCAGCTGTATTTCAGGGAAGCAACACACCTGGTACTGCAGTGGCTGTCCCTGGGATGTTGTATGTGCCCTGAGGACTATCCTGTCTCAGACTTAGAGGTCATACAAGTACTGTCTCCCTTGCCTGAGCTAAGAGTGGTGCCTCGGATTGATTTCTTCATTCCTCAGCATATGTAAAGAGAAAGAAAAGGCCACACCACAGACCTTTTCCCATTAAAAGCTGTTGCAAATGAATCAGGTCTCTCTATCATTGCTTCTGGAACTGATGGTGATTTATATAAATGCGAGAATGGTGCAAGTTGAGCTGTTAGGTTTCCTTTCTTCTTCTTCACTCCTGAAGAACACTGTTTTTGGTTTAGGTTACAATGCACCAGTTTATTGACCTTGTGACAATTATTTTAAGTCTCTCAGCCTTGTGAGTATCTGTAAAGATGCCAGCTGATCCCAGGGAGAGGACATAAAAAAACCCCTGTACTTGAAATCATGCCATGGGGAAAAGTTCCTGGAGGTTGCTGGGCTGGTGGACAAGAATTAGGACTCAATTTTTGTCTCAGTCTGGGTCCTGTAGTGCTGCAGTGAGTGTGAGATTCTGGCTGGAGCAAGACCCCTAAAACCCATATGGATATTTTGTGTGAAGATGGTCTCTCCCTTGAAGAGGGAAAATCTCGGACTTCCCCTCACTATGGGGAAGACAGGAATGTCCCATTTTGCTGGAGAAATTTCTCTCTGATCCAAATACAGCTGCTGGGAGCCTGTCCTGAATTATCTTCAGTATTACAATTTCCCCATCTTCAGCTGCAATTGTAGAGCCCCTTTTGTGCACAAGGCCACATCTTGGCTTCCTTACTTCGAGTATCCACTTGGGCAGACAGCAAAGCCCTTCTGTAAGGGTCACCTCTCTGCCCTCATCTGTTCTCTCCCCATTCCCGCCCACTCTCCTTGCAGGCTGTAGCACCCGCATTCACCTGCAGGTCCAAGCCCTGTGCAGTGTATACACACTGATTTCTCTGGAAGCCTTTGGAATCCTCAGATTTTAGCCAGGGCAGCTCCTCAGGGAAACTCAGGACTGTGATTTCCTAGAGCTGGGCTCCCAGGAGTCATTACCACTTCTAATACCGCTTCTCCATCTGGGGGACTGAGAACATCAAGGCCCAAGATAATGCAAAGGGAGCAGAAAATGAGGCACAGACTCTGATTTTCAGTCATGTAAGTGCCCTCAGGTGCTCAGGCTGAGCTAAATACCTGTAGCCTGACCCAGGTGTCCTGCTTTGGAAGTTGTGCATTCGTGTAGGCCCAGCTCCCTCAGCTTTTCCTTAAGAGAGATGCTCCAGTCCCCTCATCATCTTTGTTACCCTCTGCTGGACCAACGCCAGGAGCTCCATGTCTCCTTTGTCCTGAGGAGTCCAGACCTGGACATAGCACTCCAGATAGTGCCTCAGTAGGGCTGAGTAGAGGGTCAGGATTACCTCACTCATCCTGCTGGCATTGCTCTTCCTAATGTACCCCAGCATCCCATTGGCCTTCTTGGCCCTCAGGACACACTGCTGGCTCATGGACAGCTTGTTGTCCAACAGGATCCCCAGGTCCTTCTCCACAGAGCTGCTTTTCACCAGGTCACCCCCAGCCTGTGCTGGTGCCCGGGGTTTCAGAAGTTTCTTCTCTTCCCATCCCTCCAGCCTGTCAAGTCCTTCTGAAGGGCTGCACAGCCCTCTGGGATATTGGCCACTCCTCCCAGCTTTGTTTCAATAGGGAACTTGCTGAGGAGGCCTCTCTTCCTTCATCCACATCACTGGTGAATAAGTTAAATTACCCTGGGCCCAGTATGGAACCTTGGGGGACACCACAAGTGAGAGGCCTCCAACCAGACCCTGTGCCACTGATGATAAACCCTTTGGGATCTGCTGTTCCACCAGCTCTCAATCCACCTCACTGTACACTCATCCAGTCCAAATGTCCTGAATTTGCCTATGAGGATATTGTGAGAGAGGCAGTGTTGAAAGCCTTGCTGTAGTCAAGGTAGACAATATCCACTGCTCTCCTCTCATCCATCCAGGCAGTTGTTTCATCATAGAAAGCAATCAGGCAATCAGTAAAAAATGATTTACTTTTAGTGAATCCATGCTGATTGCTCCTGATCACCTTCATAATTTCTCTGCAAGAGTCTTACTTTTCTTGGATAAGCGAAGCTGAAATGCACGCTTTTTTTTTTTTGTTAGCTTCAAACGTCCTGATGCTCAAGATAGTGGGACTTGATAAACAAGCAGGCTGACCCACAGGGTTCAAAGGAGCCTTTAGTGGTTGCTGAGAAAGTGTCTGAATTCGGGCAAGCTATGGGGTCTACTAGCAAGGGTTGAGAATCTGGGTCCAATGGTTTTTGTTCCAGTAGTGGTAGGTTAAACTCTTCAGTGATAGCACAGAAATGGGAATTAGGCAGAACTGGAGGAAGGCGAGAGAAATTGCAATGTCTGGAGCAGCCTGGAAGGAAGGGAGAAGAGAGGAAAGAGCATTTTGCGTCTGCTGCTACATTTGTGTCAGCATAGCCCACAGGGAGATTCCTGTTTTAAGCTGCTCATCTTCAAAGTCTGCACACAGCCTATTTTCTGCTCTAGTAGGAAGACACAACCATTTGCCTCGCAGACACGAAAGAGCACTTTAGCTGGGAGAGAAATCAATGCAGGGCAGGGGGAAAGCAAGGAGTACTGCAGATGGAGCAAATAACCCAGGCCAAGGGGCTGCTCAGTTCAACTCCAGAGGGATGATTCTATCTCCAGGTGGCTCTTGTGTTAGTGGAGGCTACAAGCTGACTGTGTTGGTTGCTGCTCAGCCCTGACTACCCCCTTGCATGATGTATGTTTCCAGCCCCATTGTACCTATTGCAGGAAGTGTCCAGGACATATGTGACCACTTAGCCTAGGCTGCTGGAGACATCTGTTAGATACCCATCCTCAGAGAAATGTTAACACTAAAAGCGGTGTTCTCTGTCCCTGATGCTGAGACTATGAGCAGCAATGGCCCTTCTTCTCTTTCCACACCTGAACAATAACAAATGTCTGTAGGTATAGCTGTGAAAAGCATGTGGAATCAAAGAAATAAGAGGGGAACAATATGGAAAATTAATAGAGAATATTGCTTTTTCGGTTCATCCTTAAGTCATGGAGGAAATTGCCCAGCGAAGGCTGAGACCTCCACATCCCTGGAGATCTCTTAGTGCTGCAGCTTAATGGAAACTGGTTCATCTTCCACTTCTGGGTATTGACCACAGTCTACAGCTCTTGCATCACGTTGCTGCTATTTTTGTGGACAAATGAAAATCCTCATCAATAATGAACAAGGATCAGAGATCTGGTTTTCCATTGCTTTTCAGTGGAAACCTCCAGGTTGCTGGAGGCACTTTGTTATGATCTCCCTATCTGGAAAACCAAAAAAGGAGACAAAAATTATTCTAGAGTTCAGCATGATTAAAATGGACAAGACTCTCCCTGGTTTTGTAACAAAATGATTTACAATAGCATCATATTATTTTTCCTGCAGTAGTCTGCAGGTCTTTCTGATGAAAAGAATCTTTCTGATGAATTTATTTTTTGCAAGGACAGTGTAGAGATGTTAGATGTTGCATTCCATTCACTGAAAAAAGAAATTAAGTCTCCACTGAAAAATAAATGAAGGCCACCTGTCCTCATATGAGTACTAGTACCCACATCACCTGGCTCTTCCATGGTGTGGGTGCCAGCCAAAACCAGCTTGGGCTGGTTCTCAGAGGGAAGGAAAACTGCTGCACTAAAGGGAAGTGGCTCCTTCCTTCTAGACTACTCTCAGGTGGGCTGTGCAGGGTGGTGAGTGAAGTGAGTCAAGCGCTCTCCAGGAGTGCTGGCCTTGAGGTTGCCAGCCTAGGGATGGGTTCTTGGGTCTCACCTGTGTCTGGAGGGGCAGTACTTGTGGGGATTAACATCTCCCAGCCATGCCTCTCTGGCAGCCTCTCTGCAGCTGAGCAGCCTCACACCAGGCTCTGCCCGCTGTGCTGTGCATGCAGTTGTTCTGAGGCACAGGCAGGGGTGAGGAAAGAGGCTGCTGCGTATGAGTGGGCAGAGGACTCTGCTGTTTCATTATAGGAATGGATCGACCACAAGCTCTCCTGGAATCCAGACGAATACGGTGGGATCACCGCTATCCGGGTCCCCTCTGAATCTCTGTGGCTTCCCGACATAGTTTTGTTTGAAAAGTGAGTAGCGTGGCTCCTTGCTCTGGGCTTAGGCCAGAGCTTGGGCAAGGCATGTCAGCTACCGTGAGGCTTGTGTGTGCTGTCAGAAGGCTTCTTTAGGCAGTGTGATTGTTGTGCACTTTGTGCTCCAGGTGAGGGATAGAAAGCAGAGCTGAGAGGGAGTAGGACTGGGGCAAACATAGTCCTGAACTTGGTGCTGTTTCTTCCTGTCCAACTCCCAGTGCTGACGGACGTTTTGAGGGATCCCTGATGACCAAAGCCATAGTGAAGTACAATGGAGTGGTGACCTGGACACCACCGGCCAGTTATAAGAGCTCCTGCACAATGGATGTGACCTTCTTCCCCTTCGACAGGCAGAACTGCTCCATGAAGTTTGGGTCGTGGACATATGATGGCAATATGGTGGACTTGATTTTAGTGGATGAAAATGTAGACAGGAAAGACTTCTTTGATAATGGGGAGTGGGAGATCTTAAACGCCAAAGGTATGAAAGGCAACAGGAAGGATGGGCTGTACTCTTACCCATTTGTCACTTACTCCTTTGTGTTGAGACGCCTTCCGTTGTTTTACACTCTTTTCTTAATAATCCCTTGCCTGGGATTGTCTTTTCTAACTGTCCTGGTGTTTTACCTACCTTCAGATGAAGGAGAAAAGCTTTCACTGTCGACATCAGTTCTAGTGTCCCTCACTGTTTTCCTTTTAGTGATTGAGGAAATAATCCCTTCTTCTTCCAAAGTCATCCCTCTGATCGGTGAGTATCTGCTCTTCATCATGATTTTTGTGACCCTCTCTATCATCGTGACTGTGTTTGTTATCAATGTCCACCACCGATCCTCAGCAACTTACCACCCCATGGCTCCCTGGGTTAAAAGGCTCTTTCTCCAGAAGTTGCCTCGTCTGCTCTGCATGAAGGGCCATGTAGATCGCTACTCATTCTCAGAGACTGAAGAAAAGGGAACCACCTCGAAATCAAAGTTTCTGGGGAAGCAGAAATACAAGCAAGCAAAAGACGGAGAAAAAATCGTTATTGCCTTTCTGGAAAAGGCAGCTGACTCCATTCGGTACATTTCCAGGCACGTTAAAAAGGAACATTTCATCAGACAGGTAGGTGGAGGGAGGGGAAGGAGGGAATCACAGTTTCCTTGACAGCAGTGGCTTCCAAGCTGTTTCCTTTTCTGCATGCTTTTCTTTTTGCCTCTTCTTTCTGCTCTCCTCTGAGACATGTTCTTCCTCAGATCTTGATACATAATACGTTTTCTGAGACAACACACAGCTTCAAGGAGAAGTGTATTGTACTGTGAGAGTCCCTGCTCTTCACAGATGCAAGAGACTCCAGCAGCCTCTCCTGGAGGAATTCCTGGTTTGGGATTATTTGAATAATCTTGTCCTGTGTAAATTTGGGATACACATGAATCTGGAAGCGCCTAAACTGTCATATGCTCCGAAAATGTAACTTTTACACTTAGAGGCAGGCTCTATGACATTTGCCAGGTGTCAGTCCTGGACTCCCAGCACATACCCTGCACTGTGTAGCTGCTCTGTTTTGAATGGAGGTCTTCTAGATTTTCACTAACACCTGTTCAGATTAGCTCCCAGCTACTATCCTTCACCTCTCAATGATCCTCCTGGCTTTTAAAATGGCAAATTACTGAGTGCAAACAATGCATCTCATGCAAGGGTAGGACAGCAGAACAATGCAGCTAGCAGCATTTGGAAAGAGAAAAACTTCTGTTAGCACCCTCCTAGCAAGAGCTGGGGCTTTGTTCAAACTGTGCTGAGAGGACTATAGCACAAAGAGGAGCAGTAAATCAAACATGTAGTATGTGAACACATACTGTCCATGACTGAAACCTGTTTGAAGCTGAAATAACTTTAATAAAAAGGTCCCTTGAATCACCTTAATAAATAGCACTTTGTATGCATAGTTGTGCCAATACTCACAATTCAAAATTCCCCTCCTGACTGTACCCAACCTGAGTCAACAGATCACTTAGGCAAACACAAGTCAATCCAACCACTTGTACTGGAATCAATGCTTATGTCCAAGTGCTGTGCCAGAGCCTCATCCTGGCACTTAGAGGGAAATGCAGGTCTGTAAAAAGAAATCCAGTTCCCTATAAAGCCATCTTCAAGGCTAAGTTTATAAACTTTCATATATGCACTTAACTAAAAGTTTTTGCACAGGCTGAAGAAGTTGCATCACCATGTGCATAGAACTGCAGAATAGTTTTTGGAGTTTTGAGCAATTTGCAGCTATGAGTGTTGAAAAGGTGATTCCTGTTAGTTTTAGGCTACCACATACTACAAACTTCTAATTTTAAAACCAGATTTGAGGAGCTGAAATATACGTAGCAGTATCAACAAAGTACCAGACTTGTTACTGTTCATGTTTATCCTCCCTCTGTCCTTTCCAGGTTGTACAAGACTGGAAATTTGTAGCTCAAGTCCTGGATCGGATCTTCCTGTGGTTATTTCTGGTGGCGTCGGTGACGGGTTCAGTTCTCATCTTTACCCCTGCGTTACGGATGTGGTTGAACAACACTTTGTAGAAAATGCTCCCGTAGTAACATACCACAAGTAGAGTGCCAAGGAATGGTGGTGCCTTCAAGCTTGGTCTCTGCTGTACAAGAGGAGAAGCAGCAGCAAGAATGAGGGAAGGTGATGGTAACAGTGGGCATTGATTAGTGCTTTCAGTCTTCGTATAACTCTACCAGTAACAGATTTTCCTGAAATTGGAGAAGAGCTTGGTGCACAGCCAAGTCCTAAAGTGAACTGAGTTTGCACAATGGGGTTATAATTATTTTATTGTTAGCTTGGTTGTATTACTATACATACATACATACATATATATATATATATAATGGTTGTATTACTATAAAAGCCAAGATTATTAGTTAAAATTGGAAATAGAGGGTCTTGTACAATGATTATACTTAGAAGGCAGATCTGCCAGTTAAAATGCTACATTGTAAAAGAAGTTACAGTAGGAACACAAATCTCTGCTCAGTTTATCTGTGTTTCAAGGTAAAAACCACTAAGTCTCTACAGGTTGCTTTATGCATGTGTCAGAACTGGCAATTCCATAGCATATGCATCAGAAAAAGCATAAATTCTTCTTAGATGGGATGCTCAAAACCTTGACTCTCTAGCCTCACCTTGCTGCAGGATCATCTCGACAGCGGCAGAACGTACCACTCTGCCCACCTGCTACCAGCCTTTATGGCATGCACACTTGGTCTCTCACCTCAGCCATCAGGAAGCTACAAGGTATTGCCCACTTTTCAGTATTATTTGCAATTTTGCTTGCTGCTCTGTAACGTACCAGAAGGCTGAGAAAGTGAGGGTTTCTCCCCTTGCTCCACATTTAGAAACTATTATTCCTTCACCTGCTTGTTCACCAGTGGAAGATCACCTAAGCATACTGCACAGAGGAAGGTGGCTATGCTACTCCATAAGGCAACAGTAATATTCCTGAAGTGCTCGGTTGGAGGGAAGCTGCAGACATCTCTTTTGGCAGATGAAAGTTGTGGTTGCTGCTGGAGTGGGGTTTCTCTTGAGAGCTATGGGGTGGGCTGGTCACCAGGAAGATATAATTTTGGATGTTGGCTTGTCCATGTTTCCCAGGCAATTCAGAATTTCATTCCTTTGATTCATTTATTATGGGATCCCTTTGCATGATTAGAAATAGCTCTTAAAAGTGTTAAGTAAGTGGGATATGACAGAAAACACCCAGGTGGAACTCTTGAACACAGGAATGAAGCTCTCACCACTTTTGCTGGAACCGTGTTTTCCAACATGGCGTAGTTTAGAAAATCTCATTCAGAACTTGCAAATGTTTTCAAGGTTAGCAAGGAGTTTGGAGATCCAATTTTTTGACAATCTAAATATGTGTTAATGTTTTAGCTAGCGTTGAGTCTATCTCCCTAGGGATGGAGGTTAGAAAGTGTTAAAAATACATAGAGGTGTTCTTGTGCTTGGATTATGCATGCACACCAGACCTCCATGAGTTAATGTAATCCCATCTTGTTGTGTCAATGCAGAAACTTCTGTTCACATTTGCAATTATTATTAATAAAGATGTATTTAGTAAATGATTCCTAGGGTGTCCATACACTGGGCTTTGTTGTTGGTTTGTTGTCAACAAAGCTAGATTGTAGCTCATTTTAAAAGTTTTGTCTCAAATCTATTCAAACAGGGGGGTTGGCATGTTCTTGGAAAGTCCTCATTCCTTTTTAGCTCTGTATGTGAGTTTGAGCAAGAAGCATTCAGATCTGGTTATTATATTGCAGGAACAAACCCATTTAGTTTAGCACATACAGAGAGATGTCTTAGCATAAGATGCTGGCATAAAACTCATATACATTGGCCATTCTATCAGTTGCTTCTCTCCTCTTGCATAAAGTGCATTTGTTCCCCTAGACAGTACTGTGAAATACCCGAACGAAAAGAACCAGGAAGCTCTTCTTTCCAGTCTTTCCAGACTTTAGGGCTGCAGTAGTGATAGATAATCCCTTTGAGCACTGCTGCCAGGAGGCTGCCTATTAGCCATGACAGATGACAAGCTCCTCTCCTGGGCAACTGCCTCACATGTTCATCTGACATATGGTCCTCTCCCCGCCAGGCAACAATTTGGTTGCCCACCTGCAGGCAACACATTGCTCTGTCTCACACGTCTGTGTCTGATGCCAAGCTGCTTTTTCTGGCTTATGCTGGTGAAGATCAGCAGGGCTCATGTGTGGGAGATGTATGAACATTGCACAGGTATAGCTTCTGGCCTCCTAGCATTGCATCTGGGACTGCAACATCTATAGTCTCACTACTCATTCCCTTGTGCTGCCTGTTCCTGAGCTTCTCTAAATCTCTTTGCTGCTGGCCCACAAAAGCATTCAGCATGTTCCCCACAAAGCCCTGCCACTAAAAACACAACTGGGGAGGACATTTGGGCAGACGTCATCCGATGGGGCCCTTCCCGCTGCTCCACCTGCTCTGCCTATGGATGACAACACTGCAAATCCCAAATCTTAACAAAAAGCCAGTAACCCCCTGCCTTACTACTGTCTCAACATGTGCTGCCTCAGTTTCTGGGCACTGGTTTGCTGGGACCCTGGTCCTGCTTGGCAAGACCACATATATCACCCACTCAACAAAAGATAAATACGACAAACTCTTCTTTTAGCGGAGGCAAACTGAAAAAATGGTCTCCTTTGGGAAGAGAATGTAAAGAGATCCTGAGCTGTTGGATTGCTTCTGTGCTTTTAAAATTAATTCATAGATGCCATCACTCCCAAGGAAAGGAGAATTCTTGCTGCCAGTGGTACACTCATCACTGAGAGGTATAATAAGGGGTATTGCTGATGTGGCTTTGGAGCTGATGGGGTGAGAACAGACCTTTCCTGTGGCTGTGCACAATGTGTGACCCAAGTCAACATCTGGGATGCCACCAACTCTAGTTGCAACTTTTCTTGTTATTTCAGTTAGAAGGTCCCACAACCTTCAACAAGAGTTGGGGCAAGCAAAAATGTCATTTTTGTGTGGGTTCTTCCATGTCTGCTTACAGGGGCACCCCTACTGCAGCTTTCTTCAAGGTGACATGGTGACATGCTTACTGTATCCCCCATCCCCACTCTTGATAATCAGTCAACTACCATCACAAAGCTGGCAGCAGTACATAAGGCTCCCAGTACCAAATGTGCCAAACACAGCTGAGAATGGCAAAAGACGGCTCCAAAAGTTACTGTTTCAAGGGAAGGAAGGGGCAATAGTACACTAGAAAGAGACAGAAGACGACTTTGTAAGTCAGGGATTTTGCTGAAGTCAGATTATTGACTGTGGGGTTGTAGCTGTCATGCTTAAGACACCAGTGCAGTGCACCTTGAGCCACAATATTTTAATGGTTTGGATGGTCACAGAATGCAACAGTGAATGCTGGCAGTCAGACGTCTTTTCTGTAGAAATGAAATTTTTGAGGTCAGAATTCAGCTCTCCTCTTCAAATCTCCTTTCTTTTCCCTCACCTTCTTTCTGATTAAAGAGCCACCATAGTAAATGTCCTTTAGTATCATCTACAAACACATTTCACAACAGGAAATATTAAAAAAAAACCCCAAACCACAAATTCTTCAAGAAGGTGTATCTCAGGAGTGATATTTAATTGACAGGCTGACAAAATAAACCATGCTTTTTCATACATCTGTCTGTCAGTCACTGCATAATTGAGCAACATTCAGGGGGATTACAGAAAATAATAGTTTTCTTCTACTTTTTCTTCTACAATCATGACTGGGTGGATTAAGACAGTTATATTCTTGTCATTCCACCTTTATCTCTAACATATACACTAATTCATTCCTATTCTCTTTATTATGAAACACTGAAAAAGAGTAAAAGGCCAGTCAGTGACTTCAGAGACAGGGAGTCATACATTCCAAGGACTGGTGATGTTCAGAGCCGAGACTGGTACATGGCAGACACTGAAAACACTGCATTGACGCTTCACAGTTAAATTTAGAGGCTCTTAGAAGGGATTTGTATTCTTGAAGCCATTGGGTTCAATTGTAGTGGTGCCTTTTAAAGAGGAATCTTTCAGCACAAAACTAACAGGAATATAAACAAACAAGGGACTTAAGGGTAAACCATCCACATTTTATAGAAACCACGTCAGGAACACATCTGCAAATGTTTCAGGATGAAGCACACTAGGATTGGGACCTGGTTACATAGCAGCAACCTCAGCCCCAAAGGACATGTCCCTACAGTTAGAGGTTTGCACACACAGCACAGACCCATGAGAAGCCAGCAAACAGAACATTGCTGCACAGCCATTTGACACAAGGTGCTCAGCTTTGCGTAGGGTTCACGGTATCCAGCCTTCTTCTGCTGGGATGTGTGTAATCCAGGTTGGTCTTGGGTTTTAAAAACGGGAAAACTCAGATCAGTCCAATGCTGTCAAACCACTTCTGTCTTTGACAAGTAGCTACTCAGGGACAAACCCTTCTCTGTTGAGTTTATGTCTGAGCCTGGGCAAGCAAGACTTCTCAGAGCAGAATCTGTGGACTAGGACCACTGTTAACCTGATGAGAGCTGTGGCTCATCCTACTGAAGGTCATCAAGGTCTTGGTACACACATCAGGAAGTAAAGGGGACTTGGGTCACATGCAAAGCTAAGTGGCAGATCAAACTAGTTTTAAAAGATTTTAGAAATATGTAGTTTTCAAACGTATGTGCCTCACTTGATAATCCCATTCTAATGATAAGTTAGTTTGTCTTCAAATATGATTTAAATGCTTAAGACTTGTCTGATTTCAAACATAAATGTAAACACATGCTTTATTGTTCTGGGACCCTCTGTGGCTGAGTGCTGAGGAGGTGGTGAGCAGAGGGGTTATGTTAGAGGAGAGAAATAAAAGGTAAATTTCTGAACCGAAAATGAAACAAGAACAAAAGTGGATGAAAAGCAGTGGATCAAGTTATGTCTCTGCTATTAGTGGCTGGATAAAGAGCCCTACAGTCCCAAATACACAAAGGATTATAAATACCCAGAGAAATACTCTGTCTATCACCATAGCTACGTACTTCCAATCATCTTCCACCTGCAAGAGAATAGAAAAAGGAAAGGATAAACTACATGTAATGTTACATGCAATTGTGAGTTGACATTATGAAGTAGAAATGCCCCTTGTGCTTTTGAATGCGAGGAAGAACACACATGCAAGTCAGGAATGTTGCTTGTTGTGCTTATAGTTGCTGCAGCTTTCAAGTCTCTTCAGAGGGGCTGATTTTCTAATGGTATTTTGCCACTTTTGGCTGAGAACATACAACACTGTCCTAGTCTGCTGAATTGTTCTAAATATTCAAGTCTGAAGGCAGCCCGTCCATGGTTGTGATGCTGGCATTAACAAATAGGACCTGATCATGTGGTGGGTGCAGAGTGGGGTGGTTTAACAGCAGGCACAGCCACTATAGCTGCACATCACTAAACCCTGTCAAAGGATTTCTCCTGACAGCCCACACAAAACAATTTGCTACTATTCTGGTCTGACTTGAAACACTGTCTCTCCAATCAAGCCCCACCGATTTCAGAAAACTGGACACAGGGACTATAGCAAAGGAAGGGCTCTGACTGAGCACACTGCAGTATCTTGTGCTAAGCAGCACTGAGTGGATTTTGTATGGCTGAGAGACAGACCTTAGAACCACATTCAATGAGGTTCCTGTCCTCTAAACTGTACCTTTAAACTCATACTGCACAAGAAACACTGCTTCAGAAGAACATTCACTCCTCTAAACTAGTGACTGTGCAAGAGCTCTTTGCTGAGGGATCTTCCATGTGTTTTCCCAATTTCATTATATTTTTCTCCCAGAAAATACTGGGTTTAGGATTTTTATTGTGTTGAGGGTGAGGAATACAGTGGCAGTTACTGGGGAGTATAAGTAAAAATTAAGTAGGGTAAGTTCAAAGTTGTAACCTATGATCATGGCAATTCAGCCCAGGTGAGAAATAGACAAATAAGGTAAGACTTTTCAGGTCTGTGTTTGGTTTAATCCTATCCAACCTCCCAGGGGTGCTGAGAGGATAGCTATAAAAGTCAGTGGTGTTGGGTTGAGTGATGGGGATATTAAGAAAAAGAGGGTGGTTGAAGAAAACTTCATGACCATGGATAGTAACAGGCTGGTACTCAGGGAAGAACCTTGGAGAACTTCTGAAAACCAGAAATGGAAGCTGTACTTTGCATGAAAGAACATGCAGGAAGAACTTCAACAGCTGTAAACACTGCTACAATTTTTAAAGGGTTTTTATTTATGTAGGACTAGTACATAATATCACCCATATTGCTTTGTATATCTGGCTGAAGCAGAAGCAGCCTCCAGAATCACTTTTCTCTGTCCTTGCCTGAGAACAAATCCTTTTTTTTCCCTGAAAAGGGGATTTTTGTAAATGAAAAATCATGCTTCCCATCCCTAGTATGTTTTGAAAGGTAAGATACAAAGCTGCTGATGAACACACTGGACTAAGAATACAATTTCATGTGGCAGGAGAGATTTGCAAAATGCAAATCAGCAAAACTAGCAAAGGAGGACTTCTTCTGAGCTGTATAATCAAGACAGCAAGTTATTTGGATGACTGCATGCAAAACAACTTCTTTTTGGG
The DNA here is from genome assembly GCA_013398115.1 of Falcunculus frontatus. Classification (NCBI taxonomy): domain Eukaryota; kingdom Metazoa; phylum Chordata; class Aves; order Passeriformes; genus Falcunculus; species Falcunculus frontatus. Next base: position 351,673 of record VZRV01003376.1, read on the forward strand.
AGAGCATCAGAGAAAGCAGGGCTGAATTAGTACATGGATATGTTTTATGCAGCTGGTGTGATAATGAAAGCAGGGCTGAAATGTTTGGATTAAGCAAAGCACTAAGCGTGTAGGTACTAAGCAAGGGTCAGCTCAATACCCATACTCCTCTATGGCAATAGATTCCTGTCCTTTGCTTCGGACTGGCATGTACTACATGCTCATTCCATGAATTCAGTCACCAGCTTAACTATAGTCCTTTATTCAGAAATTTATGTATTTTGTTATCAGATTAAATTTCTTCCGCAGGGCATAAAGAAAATGTAATCTTTAGGTTTTAGGGGGAAAAAAGTTACCTTTTACCCCTGAAGTAATCTTTAGGTTTCACAGAAGTTGCACGAATTTCAACAAAATATTCTGACAGAAAGTATGCATATCAAAATTTCCCTTATAAAGCTTTCGGGGTTTTCAATACAAATACAGCAGTATTTAATTTTGAAATGGATTTTACCATCATAGAGCATCCGAAAAACTTCAAAACCAAAAGCAAAAATTCCATGACAGATCAAAGATATATGTTTCATTAGGTTCTAAACACTTTTAAAAATATCTTGAAGTGTCAGAGAATTCCTGCTCCTTGTGAGAGTCAGCACATCTTTTTGCAGCTTCTTTTAGTTGCTTGTGTTTACACATGAGGATGTGGCCCCAGAATTCTTTAAATTCCAATGTGCATCATTTTCTATGACAGTAATCCCAAATATGATAAAAAATTAATAACCTCATACAAGCAAATTCATCAGATGGTCTTCCTCCCCAGCAACTTGTCTTACTGCTCCTGTACCTTTAGGATTTCCTTCTTAGATCATGTCCAGCCTTCCTGGACTCCTTGGACCTTCAGGACTGACTCCAAAGGGACTCTGACAATCATCTCCTAAAGAGGCCAAAGTCTAGCTGCTGGAGGTCCAGTTCTGCTGGCAACTCTCTTACACTTTACCCCAAATTGAAAACTATCATTCTGTGGTTGCTGTGCCCATGGCCTCCAACCACCGCATGTCCCACTAGTCCTTCCCTGTTCACAAACAGTGAACCCAGTGGAGCACCTTCCCTGGTTGGCTTGCTTCCTGTGTCAAGGAATTATCTTCCACACAGTCCAGGAACCTCCAAGATTGATTCCTCTCTGCTGTGTTATACTTCCATCAGCCACCTGGCAAGCTGAAGTCCCTTGTGAAAACAAGGGCTGATGATCATGATACTTCTTCCAGCCTCCTGTAGAATGCATCATCTGCCTGCTCATCCTGCCTAGGTGGTCTGTAACAGACTCCTACCAGGACATGTGCCCTGCTGACCCCACCCCTGATCTTCACCCACAGGCACTCCACCTTGTCATCACCACTGATTTCGATACAATCAAAACAAGCCCTAATGGGATGGTTAACTCCCTTACCTCTTTGGTTTCATTTTGAGATCTCATGTTCTCTGCGATGAATTGGACATTGCTAATGACATCCTTCACCTCTGGGGAGTACTCCATGTGCTCTCTCATCCATTTCAGTGACTGATGGCTCAGCCGTCTTTTGGTGATTGGGAGTTCAGTTGCCTTATCACAGTGACTGCAGCGCTGCTCCTTGTGCAATTTGGTGTCTTTGTGTTTGCTGTGCTTTGACTTGCCCAACTTACTTTCTGATACTTTCTTATTTTTTCTGGAGGTGTTTTTTTTCTGCTGTTCTAGTGGCCTCTGCATCAACAGGACTTTGGGGAGCAGGCTAAGAAAGACAGTTTTTACCCATTTGGGCATTGTGTGTGTGGTTGGAGTCCTGTAATGTATATTGAGAACAAACACTGTGATGACAATTGACAGAGTCACAAATATCATTGTGAAGAGTAAATATTCACCTACTAGGGGGATTACTAAAGAGGTGGATGGGATTGTTTCTGTGATCACCAGTAAAAATACAGTCAAAGAAAGAAGCACAGAGATGCAAAGAGTAACTTTCTCACCACAGTCAGATGGCAGGTAAAAAACTAACACAGTCAGGAATGAGATAAAAAGACAGGGAATGATCAGATTTATAGTGTAGAACATTGGCAACCTTCGAATATAAAAGGAATATGTTATGTCTGTGTAGATCTCTTCACAGCAGTTATATTTGATATCATGTTTGTAGCCAGAAGCATCAACTATTTCCCATTCACTGTTTTCCCAAAAGTCATTCATATCTACTTTGGATCCAATGATCAGAAGATCAATTTTGGCTTTGTCGTAGGTCCATGAGCCAAATTTGAGTGAACAGTTCTGATGATCAAACGGGAAAAAGGTAATATCCATAGGACAGGAGCTCTTAAAAATAGCTGGTGGGGTCCAGGTGATCATTCCATCATAGCGAAGGAGGGCTTTGGTCTTGCCTTCGACTTGAAAATCTCCCACAGCACTGGAAAGACAAATGAGGCAAAGAAAAAAAAATTACCATGAAAGTAAAATGTAATGGGTGCTTTCATAGGTGCTGCAAGGGGATATTTTCAAAAGAAAGAGTCAAATGAATCAATAAAATGGGTAAAATGAATCATCATACTTATTATACAAGACAATATCTGGTTTCCAAATTTTATCTGCTGGTACCCGAACAAATTCAATGCCATCATATTGTCTGGGATCCCATCGCAGTTTGTAGTCATTCCAAATCTGAAAGAAGAAAGGACAAGGATTTTAAAACCTTCAATTATCAACAAATATCTGTTTCTCAGATCTTCCTGTAAAACAACAGACTATGATAAAAGCATAGCACACGGAGAAGGGGACAATGGTCCGAAAGACAGTAAGGGCATGACCTGGAGAAACACTGGACATGTGTGAATACTGCTCCCCTTGATTGCTACTCTGTTCTCTGTGACGGCGTGGGGTGCCAATCATTGTGAACTGCTGGCATGCTGGGATCTCTCCTCTGTCTTGCGACATCAGTAAAGAGCCTTGTCTGTGAAAGATAACCTCCCCACTGCCAGAGAAAATAGGGGCCTTGCTGCAGCACCCCACTGGTTAGAGGAAGACAGCACCAGAGGACACCAGCACCCTCAGGAGCAAGGCGGCACACATGCACACGAACAGGCAGCTGCTGCCAGAAGACAGAGTATTGGTTCCACAGGAGTAGTGAAATACCAGGTCAGGGCAGCAAGGGCTGCACAGCAGCTCTCTTGCATTGCTGGCTATTGCCCTTTCATGGAGCCATGCTCCATGGTCTCTCTCCTATCGTAAGTACAGTATCTGTTACAGAAAAATTTGCATGGACCACAATCAGTGCCTGAAAAAAAATGATGCAAGTTAGCTATATTTTCTCAGCAGTTTAGGTCCTCTAAGGATCTTTATCTATGTAAAAGCACTAAAACTATCAGGAATAATGGAGGCATGTTCCTTTTTCTAATAAATGTTTTGGTGGAGATGACCTAGGACTGCAGAGCTGCATATTTAATCACTCTTTAGGGAGTACATCCAGCTAGATTTTCCAGAAGAAAACCAATCATCATGAAGTTGGAGGAGAATATATCCCACAGGAAAGAAGGAAGATGTAACTTCTTGGTGAAAAGAATGAAGAAATTACTTTTTTCAATTGCGGAGCTTCTCCTTACTAATTTTTTAAAATCCTTGTTACAAAACAAGAACTTGTTCTATAGATGTAACTTACAAGATAACACACATTTCATCATTTTGATGCAAAATGCATGAGAAATGCAACACAGTCACTTACGTGTCTTAGCCACAAATTTGTTTCCATTATCTGATTGACTTCATCCTATAATGAAACACAGGTATAACCAGTTATAGTGTCCCAAGATGGCCAAAAACTTAGCCCATAAAACTGGAAAATAGAATTTCATATTAAGTAATACCAGATTTTTTTTCTTGCATCTTTCAAGAGGTTTATACATTGTACACAGTTGTGTGCAGCCCTACTGAAAAATTAATAAAGCTTTAGTGAAAAATCATGCTCCATAAATATCAGACATACAGAAAGCTGCACTGTTTTGCCAGGAGCTTGAATATCTGGAGAGCACACGACCTAGAATTGCTCTGATCTGTACCAGAGGAATAAGGTTCTTCTTGTGACTGTGTATTTTGTTGGATTTGGTGTTTAAAAATGTCTGATTACACAGACCATTGAACTGGTCAAGATTAAAGGAAAATAGCACCTGTATCACAGTGTGCTTGCATTTCTATGCAGACCTCTTGAGCAGATGCACTTGACCAGCACTAAATTCTGTAACTTTTATACAGAGACCTTCTTTTTACAGTCACTTATTGGAATTGCCAATCAGTCATGAATCAGAAAGGTGATGCTTTGCTTCTTCCACAGAGCCTCTCTCCTGCCCAGCGTGTTTGCCCCACACCCATTTGCATTCCAAAACATGCAACAGTCATCCCCACCTCCATGCTGTAAAACGCCACTCTTCCAGTTGCCACACCACTTTTCCCTTACGTCATTTTGAAACAAATAGACTGAAAAAAAACGTGTAAAAAAGGAGAAGATTTTTCCCCTCAGGACCACTGGGAAATGGAAAAGTGGTCACACGCTACACACAACATGGACACACCAGATGTCTCTGGAGTGGGCTAGCCCTATGAAGAGTGGGCTTGAACATTCAGTACTTCTACTGTGGGCTCTGGAGGCTGCTACCTGAAGTGGAGGGGTTTGATGCTACAGAGTAAGCAAATTAATCCCTTCAAGCAACTGGAACGGCTTGTCTGACTGAAATAACAGAAAAGGTCTCAGCATATGCACATAGACGCACACAAAATGCCAGCGAGGAGAGTTGTGGGTGCATGCAGCCATCACATTTGCATCTCCTGCTTCAGTGATTTGTGTGTGTTTACAACCATCCCCAAAGCTCAGCAGTATTCTGCAGTGAGTCTTACCACATTTGTAAGCTGGGTAATGGCCAGTTCAAAATACACTGTGACAGGATCAGACACATTTTCCACCGGCCTAATGAACTGGTTGTACTGGGAGAAGAGTTTGTGAAATAACCGTTCCTCTGATTCGCAGGCTGTGGTATCTGTGTTAGTAGAGATAAAGAACAGCTAAGCCAGAGGTAAGGAAAAGGGGAAGAAGGTGCTGGATAACATACTAGTCTGTGCTATATTTATGGATCTTGTGCTTGTGACCATGTTTAAAGCCACCAGAGCACAGAGAGGAGAGGGTTGCCAGTATGCTGTCATTTGAAAGCATCCTCCTGCAGAATGTTGGCTTCTCCTTGTTTCCTCAAAGAGTAAGGTAATGGCTCCAATGGTTGTGTCTCCTAAGATGGATTTAGCCTATGGGTCTCCATTTGGCCCACCCCGGTATCATACCAAAGTAGAATAAGGTGGTATGAAATAGAAGAAGTAGAAATGTCACAGATTTAATCTTTGTGAGTCTTCCTGGTAAAACAGGATGTTTATGAAAAGCATAGCTACTTAGAAATTAAAAGTTTGAGGCTGCACCTACTGTATCAAAATCTCTATCAGGTGATTAGGTGACTACAATGATGCTTCCTAATCTTAAACATTATGACTGCATTTTATCCTCATGTTTGATATTTCCACTCGTTAGATAGCACAATTTTTCTTTGAAGAAAGTTCATTTATTAAGTTCTATGAACAAGAAAAAAGTGGAAATGTTAACATTTCTTATAGAATAGCATGCATCTATGTTCTTTGGGAAGAAGCAGATTACAGCTATAACTCCTCATTAATGAAGAACAGACCAGATGGCTTAGAAGAAACAAGGTATGTGACAGGCACTGAGCTGACTCAGAGTTAAGAAGAATGCTCCTAACCTGTTACACATAGTCCAAACCTGAAACAGTTATTTTCACAGTGTTAAAGGCTATACATTTTGATTTCAAAAGGAAAATATTAAATTATATTGGCTCTGGCAACATCCGCTCAGAAGAACAATTTTCTGGAATAACTTTGCTATTACAATTCATTACTGTAATTCAGCACTTAAATTAAAATGCTTTACAAGGTCAAGATTTAGAATTTCCTTCTCATGTTGTGCACAGTTGTGTTATCAAAGCTATATGATGATCCCAAAGATATTACTGATACAACTGAGGAAAAATTTGTTTTCAGACTCATTGTCATAAGTTTTTCACATTAGTCCTAGACTGCACTAGCACACATTAGACAAGCAACCATGATAAGCCTTTATGATTGCAAATATTAAACATAGAAGGGGTTTGTGTCAGGCAGCACGGTCTCTGGCACAGCATCGACACAAATTTGCAATTTACATATCCCTCAGTGAACACAAGGGCCTGTGGATGCACAGATGTCCTGCAGGGAGACACTTGGTCTCAGTATGCTGCACTTTCATACTTAGACTGCTCTTTCCCTGTTCTTGAAAAAGAGATTTTGCCTCTAAGGTGATACAAAGCATCCTGAAATTGCAGGGGATTATCATAACTACAAGCTGAAATGTTGGCTACTGGTCACTTACACGTATGGAAAGAAAAGCCTAGTAAAAATTTTAAAACTTGATGTTTTATTTCATCCTTTCATCATCATTCAGAGAAGATACATGAGTGTCTATAAAGTTTGGATACTTTTATATCGTGCATTGTTCCATACAAAAAAGAACTAAAAATTTTCTTTTCAGATTTTATCATCACCATCCATAGCACTGTGACTAGAAGTACACTGCTGTGGGAACATGAAGTCTCATGACTAAAGTCAATGAGTCTAAAATCATGTTTCATCTGAAATTTTCCCAATGGCTTCTTAATAGACACATGCTTCAAAATAAAGTAACAAAACCAGACAAGTATTTAGGTCTTATCTCATGGTGCTGCTTTAAGACAGTCTCTTATGCCTTGCTAACACAAGCACTATATTTAATACACATCTTGGTCGTCTGCAGAAGTGAGACTTTCAAAACATGTGTGTCCTAAAAGCAAAAAAATCCTGCTAAACTCAGTGAGAGTTGTGCCCAGCATATTTAAACACAGATCAAAAACAATAGCAAACAACAACAGATCAAGTTCTCACTTTTGAAAGTGTGAGTTCTGACCATGCACATCCATAGCCTGCATTATTTAAGCACTTTCAAATTCAAGCACCAAATGAAGTTACTAGGACTCCTATTCAATTTTTATTGTTTTCTAGACCCAGTTCTTCAATTACTTATCAAACAAAAATGAAGAGTTTTACATTAGAAAACTAGTATTTCTTTAGCTCTTTTCAAATACTGTTGAAATGTTACAGATTTCAGGTTAGAAATAGCTGGTAGAAGATTTACATTGAATTCATTCAAGGAAACAGAAGCAGAGACAGTGACTAGAAAATATTCTAGAAACTGGTATCAAAGAGAGCCTACCTTTAATCAAGGAAGTGAACACGAATGCCCACACACAGAAAGCAAGGCAACACCAACATAGCCACCTCTCAGGATGCATTGCTAGCAGCAGAATAGAGCTTCCTTTTGCAAACAGAGGTTTGTGGAAAGAAACAAGAGGCAAGAAGACATATAACCCTCCTGATGGTAAGCAGGCGGTGGAAGGATGGATTTTGGTTTTGCATCTGCAGCAAACTCTGCAGCCTGATGAGCTCAGCAAAGCCTTGCCGAGTTGCTTTCACTACCACTAGGCAAGGAGAGCTTATGCCGTGCAGAGCGGAGGGAGTCAGGCAGCATCCTATCAGGTGACTTCACATTTCCAGTCACCCACACCCCTGCCTCGGGGAACGTATAAGAGTGCAGGAGAGAGAGGGAAGGCAAGACACAGGACAGCCATCGTGGAGCAGGGGGAGCATTCACTCAGCCCTTCACCCAAGGGTTAAGAATTCTCATCCTGCTAAGGCAGCTGCTTTAGCTATTGCCTGGTGATCACCTGAGTGGATCCGTCAGAATACGCAGAGGTGAAACAGAGTCAGTCTCTTGGCAGACTGATTCTTCAGGTGATGGAAATGGATGTTATAGGGTTTTAACACCTCTACCAGAATCCATATGAACCTTGAAATAAGCACAGCATCAAGTGATAGAATTGCTTTACAGTATTCTGAGTGAATAAATCCAAGGCAAGTAGAGTTATTATTGCCATCTGACAGGAGCAACTAAGCATGCTAAGTTCTTTCCTGACAGTCAAGTCAGCATACACCATCAATTCTTCTAACTTTTTTTCCCCTTATATATGCAGCCTCCCATGCCAGTAGGCTAGTGTGGAAATGGAGGAGCAGAATAAAGAAAAAAAACCACCAGATGCTGTTACAGGCCAAGGTCTCTGCAACAGAGTGTTACACTTAATCACAGAAATTAAAAAAAAACTGATCTCATGATCCTTTAGAGGTTAATGCATGTTCCCTTCTCAGGTGTTCAGTACACATGTCCTTGCAACAGGAGTGCCTGAAAAGAATCTGTAGGAAAAGGGTCTGAGAAACTGAGGGTCCTATTTAGCTGCAGCGAAATGGAAGGCACCACAAGTTATTTGGTGCCATCCAGCCTCTCAGAAAGCAGCTCAGACAGGGAATCTCCTTTATGTGTGCTCAATCCAGCATGAACAAGTCTGAGTGACTGGATGAATGATTTCATCAAAACAAAAATGCTGCTGATTTTCAGGCACTTACATTGTTGTGTAAGGGTAGAGAGAAGAAAAAAAAAAGCCAGAATATGAAAAAAGGATGCCCTTCATACTGCAAAATACAGAGGCAAAGCTGCAGCTCAGAATGAGAAAGTAATTTGTCATTTATACAAATTGTTAAAGTGTGGATAGAAAGGAAGAGGACTATCTGGAAGAAAGTGACTTAGAAATAAGTTGACTGCATAAGGAAGATACCTGAAGTGGACCAAGTTGCCCACGATAAGTTTTGAGGGATGAAAAGTAAATCTTGAAGGATTACTAGCAGAAGCCTTGCTCCAGAACTCACTGGAGACAAGGGAGCCTTCAGCAGAGAGACAAGAAAGCAAAAGAAACAAACCACATGAGTGTTTGGAAGTCTGGGAGTAATTCTGCCCCCTCAAAAGCAGCAGTGTAAGTGCAGACCACAAGGCATGGCTATGAGGTATCTCTAATCTGAAGTTAGATATAAATTCTCGTTGCAAGTAATTTTAAGATGAAAATGTGGGTTTCAGCATGGTGATTTTTCTTTTAAATTTCTCTTCTGCCAACAGTTTCTGAGGAAAAAAGTAAAAACCACAAAAAATTTCTGCTTTGTGCCTGATTTTCCCAAGTTGCAATGTTTATTAGATTGGTGTTAACAGTCCAGGTCCACAAACTTGCAGTTTCCTCACCTTACCGAATGGAGTTCATACTTTTGTCTTGAATTGATGTGCCCGTGGTGCACCGTGGCTAACAGAATCACACAGCCATGAAGCATCACAGGATGCCTGTGGCTGGTTACAGTCATGGCATATGCACTCCTGTTAAAGTCCAGTGCTTCTAGAAGGATGACATATGGTAAGACAGTCAGATACAATTTGAAAACAAATTCACCCCAGCTTAAAATGTTTTGACATTTTCAAACTTTCTGTTCTTCCAAAAAATGTACCAGGCCAGGGAATGAGGTGGGAGAAGTTAACAGACCTGCACATGCATGTCTGCAGACTGAAAGGTCTTCAGAGGTGAGGGTAATGAGTGTGCTTCCCCTCCAGAGAGAAGGACAGCAGTGCAAGGGTAGCTGGCAAGGATGATCCTTATGGCCACACTTGAGGGAAAGAACTGCTTGGTTATGGGGAGCAAGGGGCTGAGGAAGCAGGCTGAATTTGGAGGCAATACCAGTCATTCAGTGAGCAGATGGCAGGAGGGATTTGCTGCTAAGACCCTGCTGGAGTGGGTGCTGCCTTTGGGAAAGGCTGAAGAGGAAGGCAAAGTTCAAACTGAGCCATGACAAGCGGCTGATGAGGCATCCAGATGGAGACTGCAGAGAGACCAGCTGAGGTACTGCCTCAGCACAAGGATGCCAGCTGGAAGCAGTGAAAAAGTTGTGAATCATTGCTGCTTCGGAAGGTACCTAATTTAATCTAATATGAACTGCCCAAAAGAGGCATCAAAATGCCAGGCTCAAACAGAAAACACATATTGACAGGCTTTCATTTTTCTTTTGCCCTCTAAATGTGGAAGAAGAAGCTGATTTAGTCCTTTCACATGTACTTTTACCCTCCAAGAATATATTCATGCAGAAAAAAATCTCTGGTTTCTTTTCTTCAGGTAAGGTGGCTCAGGAAAAAGAGGGCAAGCAGCCTGCAGGGAGGCACAAAATCTGCCCACCAAAAATGTTTCTAGCACATGGATGCACTTCACCACTGAAGCTTGATGTTGTAGCAGCTGCATGGTATTGAGAGTGAAAAAAAGCAACAACAAGGGGACCCCTTTGGAGGGTTGCCTATGCACTCAGGAACTGAAGGTACACACCCTGGTGCTATTTGCAATCCTAATGACATATCCATTTGGAGTCAGGCTTAGGTTTGAATGGCTGATTTCCTTCTCCAGAGCCAAGTAGTCCTTTGCTGAAGAGCTGTATCTGAGTTGTTTGTAGGCTTTGACAATGCAATTGATTAACCTGCAGTGGGACAGTTACAAACACTTCTGCAACAAACACCTTTTCCATCATGAGATACTCATGTCCTGATCATCCGCTGAGAAGCTCCTGCATCCAGAGGAGAAGTTCATAGTCTGTCAACTCTTTTTTGCTAACTACCACTAGGCAAGTGAGTTTGCACTAGGGGCACCTGTTACCCTTTGCTGGTCTGGAAGCACTGGGGATCTGAGCCACTTCTCACTGGTTTCTTGCTCAGGGCTACCCATACATTCGCTTGTGGTGCCTGCCCTGAAACTGAGTGGGACCTCAGCAGCATTTAATTTTATGCCTACTCTGCTACTTACTGCTTTTGCAAGCAGACAGCTATTAGGGAATCAACCAACTCATCTAGAGCTTGCTCCTCTCTGCGTATTCACACACAGTGCTTCCTTGGGCATGGGACATCTACTGCTAGTTAAAAGGGATGCTAGTGGAAGGAAACTGTAATGGAATAGTGAAAGAACCAGTCAAATCCTACCCTGTTATTGACAGTTCTGTAGTCAGCCTTGGATATCTCGTGCATTAGCTAAATTAAGGTAAACAGGAAACTCGCTAAAGCTCACAGAGAGGAGATTTCTGAGAATGGGAGATGCTTAAATTGAGCAGGCAATTGAAGGACAAACTCTAAAGGCTGGAACATGAAGCTCCTTAGCAGGTTCTGAGTGATGAAGGAATAGTTTAGCTTGCAAAGCTTATTTGGACTAGTGCTTTTCCCATGTGTGCTGCATAGGCAATTCTTCAGCATGTGAACACTGATATTTTACCTTAAAACACTCTGTTCTGATTCATGGCATTTGGATACCATCACCTTCTAGATCTTTCAAGACAGTTGCCTGTAGAAATAAAGCAGACTTTTCAACCATTCAAGGCTTTGCAGACATTAGGCAGGGAGGCAGAGGCCACCTGTGACAGCCCACTGAGGGAAGCGGTCAGCAAGCACTGGGCTCAAAGTAGGGCTCCCCAAGAGACATTTTTCACACAAGTAGTTGGGTAAAAGAGTCACAAAGATTTATACCTTTTGAAGGTAAAACCAGAATTCTAGTCTTTTGTGTTGTCAAAGTTATCCTTCACGAACAAGTGTGCATCTATTACTAAGCCAGAGCAAATCATTGCTCTCTATATTCTTCCATCTGACATCACCTAGATGCTTTCTCAGCTGCTTTTCTTGGTTACTCCTGCCCCGTTTCTGAACTGCATTCCCCTGGCCCTATCCCCTCTCCCCCACTTCAATCAGCAAATGATTGTCTGATGGGCTCTTCGTGTTCTACCTCTCACCTCCCTCACACAGTATAATTTCCTACAGCTTCACAGAAGCAATACTGACAGCAGCTGTGCCTGCCTTATATGTGACAACTCCAGTCTCACAGAGGTAAAAGACTGCTATTTATCTGTGTTAGCCCTGAGTGCTGTTGGGATCCACTGTTTTGTTTCAGCTTCTGATATCACTACAATAAATCAGGCTAATAAAGAATTTATCAGAAGAATATTAGGAATCCAGCTTTCACTGCCTTGTTGGAAGTCATTCAACTGTCACAGAAGCCCTTCTGGGACACTACCCTTTGCTAAAGTGTTAGTGCAGTCCAGCTTGCCAAGTATCACACCCTGAGCAGTACATTCACACTCCCTGCAGCAAACCCTGGATCTCATCCGTGTGTAAGCCCCGGCCTTTGGCCTCTTTCATGCTCTGGGACCTCACGTGCCAAAAATGTTTGTTCTCTGATCCACCAGACACTGACCAGTGGCTTCCAGTGTGCAGGAGATGTGAAGCATGAGTGAAGATGGAACTTCAATGGCTACTGTATGCAGAATAATGTTTTCATCCTTCAGGATCTTTTATATTAAAGCTTTTTTGTTGTTGTTGTTAGTCAGATTTTAAATGATGTGTAGGAAGAGGCCTTGAAGCTTGCACTGATTAGGGCATTTTCACAAACTGAGCACAGGATTTCTTCAGTTCAGTAGCTTGCTTTGTAATAAAGTCCTTTGTAATAAAGTCCTTTCCTCTCTTTGTATTAAAGAGATTGAACCACAGAACCTCTATGAGTCTGCCCCTGCTGCCCAGCTATGAAGTGGGCAGTCAGTAAGTCAGGCAGTCAATTTACACTGAATAGCCAAGCACATTAATGGGGATGCCTATTCCCATGATCCTGTCTGCTAAACGGAGGCAGTAACCTGAGTACAACACAAAGATCCATCTTTTAGAAGCTAAAGCATCACTGATGGCAACATCCCCAAAGCACTTTCCATTGTACAGACAGCATCACTTATTTTAACCTTAACTGACCTCCATCTTGGACCAGCTGTTCTTGAAACTTAATGGAGATTATATAGGCTGATACAACCTGATCCATTTCAAGGAACTAAACTTCAAATCAATCACCTCTGTTCAGCTTTTTTAGAATTCTAAAAAAGCAACAGTTCATGGGAGTAGGCTTTCAACATGTAAAATATGTTTCTACACTTCCCTAATGTAAATACCTTTCTTTGCTGCAAGCATACTTTGACACTGTAGGGAGGGTGCATTGGATATTTCTGTACCCTCTTTTGAGCTCCTTGACATAGATGCCATTTCTCCTCAACCCCAAAATGGAAATCACAAAATATTTTGAAGCAACTCTAAAGAGCTATAACAGAGAGAGACCAGCAGAAATCTCTAGCTTTATGCACATAGTTGTGATAGCAGAAATAACATTAAGACCACACAAACTTGAATACAATCTTGTGGAAGCCACCAAATTCTATACTGACATCTGCAGTGCCTCCAGGGATGCTATTATAGCCAACATTTTATTTCTAAGAGATTTAGCATTTCTTGAGCAGGGAAAAAACCAAATCAAGCAGAAGTGTAAATGGGAATGCTTAAAGGGATGCTATGACACAACATCCAGAAAATGTTGGATTCAGTGACTGTAGGGGGGTCTCCTCAGGTCCTTTTCCTGTAGTGAGGATAATGGGTATGGTAGCAATGTTGTTAGGGAAAATACAATAGCAATGAGTGTGATGAGTGCAAAGGGAAGGGGTCTTTAACAAAAGGTACAGGGCCAGATTGAGCAAGTGAGTGATGGGAATATGACTGCAGTAAAGAGTTCCAGACTGAAGGTCTGAAAATGCCTAGCCTAAAAGGGATTAAGATGCAAATGCCCAGTTTTAGCCCTCAAAAGTTCATTAAATAATAGACCATTGAAAAGTGTGGGTAACTCAAGCACCATGCGAAGAGAGCACACCTAACAGTGCTCTTGTTGATCCAACAATTCAAGATTACAGTCATGCACTTATGGGAAGAGATGGGATGGAATTGAACCGCGGGGCTGTGGGATGTGCCTACAGAATGCCACAATAGGAGAAAGAAGCACGTGGCAGCACAAAGGAGCATGTGGCGGCACCGAGAGGCTTGTCTCTGCTGGATTCTGGGCAGGGGGAGCCTGCTGGAAGCTGACAGGGGGGTGACCCAATAGAAGGACATTCAGGGGGTGTGCTGCTGACATAGCAATGTGTCATAGGTCGTGTAAGTCTATAAAACTGATTTGCTCTTTGAATAAAGTGATTCAGATTCCCTGCCAGTCTGGGTCCATGTTTCAATCACCGACATACACTGGCTGAATAACTACTCTGAGGCTGTATTCTAGTGGACTGAGATTCAACCTTAATATTTTAGCAAATTCATAGGTGCATTCCAAAGAAATAATAAAATCCATGAAGAACGTGGTGGTTGGGAAAAGAAAAAAAAAAGGGGGAAAAAAAGAGTCCTTAAACTAATTAGTGTGGAAAAACCCCCCTAACAATTGAAAAAGGACCATAGTTGTCATTAGGGAAATGGGTGGTCAGTGAGCTGGAGGAATGATGGAACCTTATGTTTTGTGCATGCATCTTTGCCCCCCAAACTTTCATTATCTCAACAGCTGTGACCATTCCTCTTGCTCCCTTTTAGATCCCTAAGGGGTACAAAGCAGCATGTGTAGAAGCTAGGCAGGAGCTATGTGTATGTATGGTGATTAGTGAACTAACACGTATGTGCTTACTAACCATGTGGCTACTTCTGAACGAGCTATATAGTCCATCTGTTGTTTCTTCACGTGGGACAGATCTCATTTGGATTGTTCCCTCTATGCAGTTTTTGATTCACAACAAATTTACAGAAACTTAATTTTCTTTAAAATTCATTAAAAAATGACCTTTGGAAGGGTCAGTGATTAGACAGAAAATACGTCATGAAAAAATATTGTTTGAACAGGAAGAAGGGGTGAAATAAAGAACAGCTCTATTCTTGCTTCAACCATTAGCAACATACATAGAAAACAAACCATCAGATGGGAAATAAGTTAAATACAGTACCTGTCCTAATTTTTATCCAAAATCTGGAGTAGGAAGACTACCAGATTGAAGATGAAGGATAAATCTTCTCAAATAAGGTTTGTTTCCGGGAATATTCGGGCCCCAACATATCCAAGTGCAGCAGAAATAACAAAGGTTTGACTGCATGATGATAAACACTGTATCCATTTATCTAATTAAATGCTAGCTTCTAACTGGGGTAGAAACCTCAAAAATGCACCAGGTCTAGACCAACTTGACATTCTTCTGTCACTACTCTTCTGTCAGAGGACAGAACTTAAGGGAAGCTAAATAAGGGGAAAAGTTCTGTCAGGTTGGAAAATGAAGTAAACCCGTTTACCTGATACTGGAGGAAAGCCTCCAGCAATGCACTGCCTTAACAATGTACTGGTAATCTGAGTCGAGCTCACAGCAGGCACCCCATCCAATTAAAAAAAAAAGTTCCATTTGAGAGAACTTGTAAATACATGAGGTAAATAACCCACATTTGCAGGAATTCTGCCATTCACTTGTCAGATTTCCCCTGAAATGAAACTAATCAATGCCCCTTTGAAAATATCTATGGCACCTCAGCCTGAAATCTGAAACACTTTCCCAGCTGATGAAAAAGTTTAAGGACACAACTTCTAGACATATCAAAAAGAGCTTGCAAGCTTTGTTTGGAAGTTCTCAAGGCTTCAGTCATTAGTCCTTATTCTGGAACACTGGAATGATCTACTAATATTTCTCTTAAAAATTCTTCATATCTAACTCTCCAACATTTCCCAGCATATTACAACATTTTATGGACACTACAAGGATGTTTGCACATGGCAAAAGGGCTTAATACGTTTAAGACATACTCAAAATTTTGTGTGGGAACTTGCTTTATTAAATGCAAATGAATGAAAAAAATCTGAATGGGGGCTGGAAGTTTAAGTAATCCTATTTGTTTCAGAATCTGTGAGATGCTTTTATCCTTAGTGTCCTGTAAATTTTGAAGGAACAGTCTTGTTTGGGATTATCTGTGCTTGGTTTTGTGAGTAGTGTTGATCCCTTGTGATTATTGAAAATGTTACTCTTTCTTAATTTAGCTAATTCCTTTTTTTGCTCCTGAAGGCCATATCACCACTCTGGAACAAGAAAAGTAGTAGTAAAAGTGCTTGTGTCTGAGAGAACACAGTATTTCCCTCTCTGCCTGCTTTCCCAATCCATCACAAAAGGCTTCCAGAGTTTCTTAAACCCAGTGGGAAGAGAGGATGCAGTCACGTAACGGCACAGGCAGCCAAATTTCAGTGTCAAAAAAGTCCCAGTGTCAAAAACATTTACTTTGCAAGACCCCTGCACAAACACACTGACAGACAATCTTCAAAGGAGTCAACTTCTAAACTGGCATGAGAGGCAAGGCAAGGAGGAAAAGAACCTCAGTGGTCACACGAACAACTGGAATAGCCCAAGCACTGAGCAATCAGGGGAGTCAACAAAAATTGAACAAGAAAAAGTGGGCTTCAATGCACTAACCACTAAGAGATACTTTCTGGACAATCACGCATATTCACAATCACAATTTCATCTGAAAATGAGCCTCTTTTTCTGTTTTTCATCAGATTTCACTGGAAATTGGTCAGGAGGAGCCCTTCTGGCAAAAACCATAGACACAAATTCCTGAGAAATTTTAGAGAAAAATTAACAACAGAAATAGGCAGGAACTAAGTCGGTCAGACCTCAGCAGTCCTGTAAAGATTCCATGTGGAACAGAGAAATTGTGTAAATGTTTTTCTTTAGACTCCATGAAAACCAATCAAAGAACACAGGTTTAGAGCAGCACTGATGTCAGATCCTTAACATGCAATAAAACACATTAACTGTGCTTGGATTTCCCACCAGCTGAGACTTTTGTCAGAATTCTTCAGAGGGGACATTTTTCCCTTCCAGAAGGAACTGGTGCAAGTCCCTGGAGAATTCTGTTCTCTTTGAAAGAGAAAATTGTTATCTCAGGGCTAAAAATGAGTCTGCACTGTGCCATAGAACTTGTACTCAGATTGTGCCGACACGCCTTAGTAGTGCTGTTTTAAATACCCCAAAGCTATTTACCTGAGCCATTCCTATAGTTTATCAGAAAATCATGCAGATTCTCACAATAAATTTTAATTTCCTTTCAGGTAAATTGAGAAAAATTAACTAAAGCAGTATTTGGCCAAACCTGAACTCCCTGACAGAGCTCCTGGCGAGAGGAAGGATGCTATGACTACAGTGGCATACAATACTTTGAGAAGAGCAAGCAGCCAAGTGACATCTCCCATGAAATCTCATCATGACATATCTCCTCTGCAAAATATTTCAACGGTCAGTTGACTTATATGAGGGACAGGGAGAGGACTCTTCTATCCTTAGAAAATGGTGCCATCCTTCTATAAGCAGAACCACTCAGACAAAAATCAATTTCCTTAGCAGAGAATATTTTTAATCCTTTTAAAAACTGACTTCTGAACCCCTTAATTCTTTACTTAATTGATGGCTCTGAAATGAAGTGTGCTGAGAAGAAGACTGTTGTGGGACTGACAGAATTTAAACTGGCAGCAGCATGAAGAACAAAGACACTGCAGTGTAAGTGACCAAAGCTCCAGAGGTCCTGAAACATAATTTTTTAACCTTTTGGGGCTGGCTTAAGTTTGCATCTGGAAGGAGAGCACTTCAAGTCTGCCAAAGGAGACTAGCAGCCCACTCTGATTTAAATGGATAATGAATTAAGATCCAAATCTTCCCATAATTCAGAAAGAAAAAACTAACAGCTCATCCTCTGTTATGTGAAGAGCAATCCTGCTAAGAAAACAGTCATTTTGTAACTGAAGGCACAAATGGAAGCACTCAGGTTAACAAGAACCAAGCGGCAAGATCCTGCTTCTGGTAGATCAGTGGGCTTGTCCACCTCTCCTTATAACTTTGTATTAGTGAAAGAGGCATGAGGCCATCAGCAAAGTTGACTAACTCTTCTTTATATAGCAAAGCTTTATTTTTGTCAAATTGCTATCTGGCAGCTAGAGTTCTGTACACTTCGTTTAATGCATGGCTTTGTGAACCTCATGAGCTCTGACATTTCTAGGACAGGCTGAGCAATCAATACCTCTTGTGCCTCTGGCCAAAAAGTGTAAGGAGAAAGCCTGATGTCATTATGGTCAGAAACCCTCTTTTCTTTTGTGCTCTGTCTGAAAAGGCTTTTGGAAGGAATATCACCAACATCATAATGGGCATTGAGAGAGGGAGGAAGTGGAAAAATTAATTTAAAACATCATCTGCTTTAGTTACACAAGTATTGCCACTGGCTATTATCTAGTCAGGCAGTATCTGAAGGGGAAAGGCTTCAAGTTTTGTACATAGCCCTGGGATTGGACCAGGAGTGTTTGGTGATCTGTTGCCAATGCCAGTCTTTGTGATGCAATTTTAGGTTTAGGCAGAGCTGAGATATTCCTGTCTTTGCTTCAGGCAGAAGTAGATAATCTGATTAATGGGGATTAATTCCATCTGGCTCTAACTATCCAGAAATGAGGCGTATATTTCAAGGCTTTCTCTGCTATCAGCAGAAGAAGATTTGCTGCTGCAGAGCTTGACTTCAGACAGAGACATCTCAGAGCCTGTTCTGCAGGGACTAGCTAACTCTGCCTTCTGGGTGGTTTAGGTTCGCCTAGCTAGATCCTATCCTTTTTCCTCCTGTTGTTTCATCTGGCACAACAGGATGAGAAAATTTTGCCTCTCAGGTCTCTAGGCTCTGACACTGGCATAGGATCCATTCACTGTGTGCTTGTACCACCCAACACCCTCTAAAATTTGAAACGTAGGCAGTAACAAGGAGGACGTTCAGATGGATAATAATCAGGGTGGACTTACATGAATAATAAGAATTTGCTTGTTTTTATGGAGAAAATTGGGTGACAGAAGTGAGGGAAAAAAATGACAATTCCTTTGCAGGCCTCCAGAGGCTGTGCAGCAGGTCCTGTGTTAACTTTATATGATAGATGTCTTAAGGCACTGTACCAGTAATACTGTATATCTATGGTATTTGAGCTCATGACTCATCTCTATTAGTATCTAATGAAGTAAAAATTGGTGCAAAACATAGGATAACAATCACCAATAGAGTTGGGCAGCCGAATGCTGTAACTAAGTATTGTGATTTGTTTTTCATCAGAGCATCAAGTAACACATTATTATTAAAGCTTCTTAAATCATCCTGCATTACCTGCTTAAGGAGGGATGTAAATATGAAGATATAATCGAAGTCAGAGCACGTGTTGAGATGGAATGTGCACAAAAGGCCAGGCAAACTTCAACTGTCATTCATCCATACTAGAGAAGATGCAGCAGTTTTGAATCGAAGGTGAAGAAGGTAAACATAAATTGGCAGGACACCCCTTGGATTCAGGGTGCAAATTCAGTTGTAATGTTCCAGGCTGAACAAATGCGAACATTATGAGGAAAACATGACAAAGAGAAAAAACTGACACACAGTGTCAACTGGGCATCACAGCGTGTTGGTGCCATGTCAGATATCAGCACCAAGACAAGCAAGAGTGTGTCAGTGATTGTCTGACATATTTACATTGTCAATGAGCTGCAGCTTGACAAGGAAGAGCAAAGGGTGAAATTCCCTGAGCAGATCCATGAGAAGTGAGCAGCAATGACAGCTAACATCTGCTGGAACTAAAGTGTTGCCAGCTCAGCCAACAGGGTCTCCTTGTTTAGAGATGGCTAAAAGCCTTGCAATTCAGAAAAGGTCAAAGTTTGCAAGAAGGCAAAAAAAGGAAATAAACCACATTTTTTGCAAAGAGCACCTCATTTTCCATGGTCACCTCTGTGGTTGGTAGAAATTTTTCAGGTAAACTAATTTGTGTTTAAGTTCGCTAATTTGAAGGCTTTTTTTGAAGTTAGATCTCTTGAAAAGAAAATGGTCAGTTTTAGGAAGGGAAAACTACTAAAATTCAAAGCCAGTCTGATAAACACCTCTAGATTTTAGTGCCTTGGTAGCCTGTACCCACAGAATACTTTGTTACTTCTTACAAAAATAGCTATCAAAGATATTTCTCAGTTCTATTTTGTTGCTCATTTCTATAGTTTGTTTAATCCTTCCACCTTCAACCAAAAGATTCCAACAACTGTGGAGAAATTTTTATCAGTATTGTTGAAGTTTGCGAAATACAAGCCAAAGAAGAGGATCTGGTTTGGAAAATACAGGTTTAGTCAGATGGAAATCTGGGAGGAGCAAAATATGCCCCACAAAGAAAAATGAAGCCACCATGTAGGAAAAGGACAATGTAGGATGTCGTCTTTCTAAGGAGACCTGTTTGCAGACAGCAACCACTGATTGACAAGAAACTGAGAGTTGACTCTTGGTAAGAGGAATATCTATCTGTGTGTTTGTGTCTGTGCATGCATACACATTTTTACTACTCGTGTCAATAGGCAGGGAAGGATAACTGCAAGGACTACTTGAAATGGATGCACTGTGTTAATCTCATCCTTCCAATTGTGCTGTTCTGTCCAGATTAGGCTGCACCACAGCATGTAACAGTAAAGATGCATATACCCATTAAATCCCAGATGAGTGTGCAACGCTCATGTCTGCTGAGCTGCTAAATGTGCTTTCGGCTCTGGAGGAAAGCAGTTATGCTCCAGTTCAATGAGTTCACCAGTCCATTTTCAGAAGTAGGTAAAACTGGGAATTCTAACTCACATGTTCTGTGCGGGAAGCAGCTGCAAACCCCTGAAGCTGAATGACCTTGTGCTCTCTTTTAATATGTTGTCTGAACTTCAAAAACGGCCCATTTTAATATGCATTATTTTAAGAGCTCTCTTCCCTGAAAAAGAGTACTCAGTTAACTTGAGCACACCCACTCCTCTACTGTGGAAATGAGAAAACCTTACATGAGAAGTTTTACCATTAATTATCTACCCATGATTATAACCTACACTTTCTCCTCGAATGGAAACCCAGGGGCAAGCACAGCAACCATTTTTCAAGCCAGGCAACAAGTCCACCTTACTTTATCTTGGCTATCACTGTGCCCACATATTTTCAGGAGTACTTGTTTCTCTCACTCTGCATCTAAGCATGGCAATAAGGCTGAGGTGCAAACCCTGGGCTTTTCACACGACAGTACTGTGTGTTTTAGCAGACTCCTGCCATTACAAAAAGCCTGTAGAGAGTGCTGTATAAAATGATGAAGCAGCTGGCAAAGGACTATTGACCTGGGACTGGTCATTGCTCTTGCAGAAAAACAGGCTTCAGGAGGAAGCTGTATGAAATGCTGGCATGAATATTATGCACTATCATTTGGAATGGCAATGAAATGGGAATGTTGAATCACAAACTGTCACCATTTATTTACGGCTTGTGTACAACTGTGACCACAGGTAAATCTATCAAGACACAATGTCTGTCATGAGTCTCAGACCAGTAGTGCAAGGGAAGATAAATGTCAAAGAATTATATGCATGTACCTTAAGGGGATGCCCAGCCATTTCACAGACAGCTTGAGACTGCCCAGCTCTGGAGGGCTAAGTGCATAGGTTTGCTCTGGTCTTGCAAGGCAACGCACCTGCAAAGCTGCCCAACAGCTGAAGTTGTTGACATCTCTTCCTTTCTCCCTGCTGGTGCCTTATCAGATGATGCCCAAACACTGGGAGAGCAGAGAAAGGCTTTTACCAGCCTTTCTGAGTGCACTGCCAAGGCCAGCAGAGGTGTCTTTCATCCACTCTACAGCTTCAGAGAAGTGACAGTTAGTGCTACTTCTTGATGGAGAGAACTGTGTAACCATGAGACAAAAATACTGCAAGTCTGCATTGCTGAGAAGGTATCTCTGAAGCACAGCTCCTGTTCTAATGCACTGGCATTAAACCTTTGCAAAACAACTAAAACAACTTAATAAATTATTAGGGAGAATATTTCCAGTGGCTTTTCTGAACTTTATTCCTTCAATTCCTAAATATCACTTAGTGGCCTGTTATTCTGCTCTATTCTGCAATTCATGACTAAAATAGAAAGGCTGAAAAGCTACGGGGAAGGTACTGATGGACAGCTCTGCAAATTGTTCCAGCTGAACCATAAAACTGTCAAACAAATGATACATGTTAGTTGTGATGGCCCCGTGCCTCCCAGAAATAAAGTGAATCCTTAATGGAAGACTTTAGTAAGGAATTAAACATTTATGTCTATCTCATATAAGCCCTAATTAAAGGGATTAGAGACAAACCACAGGTTTGCTATAGCAATGGTAGAATGAAATACAGCATTTATTTTTGAACTTTGGTTGACTGGTTATAAGGAATAAAGCTGAGAAGGCAGAAGAAAACATCTTTATTCCTTGTTTTGAAAGGGGTAGCGGCTCAATGCCCTTAGTTTTCTTTACTTGCTTCACAAGCACAGTGCTGTGAGAGTACTTAAGTTCTCAGTTATTGACATGGTTCATAACTGGAAAAGCTTCTAATGGGTTGACTCACAAGCTCATGTGATAGCCACAGGAAGTCTAACACAGAAATTATGGCTATACTTGGTGTCAAAGTGGCAAATAGCTTTGTAAAGGAGATATATTTTTAACCGAGTACATCTGGGTTGACTTGTTTAGACAAAATGAGCCAATGTAAGCTTTCCAGAGGACTCACAGAGTGGCCATTCTGATTTTTCTAGAGGACTCTTTGATTTGTTATTATTTTTGCCTCTGCCTCTCCACAGCCCACACAAAACATCAGTTGCAATCCATGTCCTGTGGAACAAACAAGTGAGGATATGTACATCCTGTGCCTTTCCATTTTGGGAGCAGGCTTCCAAATGTGTATTTATTAATTGTTGACTGGCATCTAACCTGAACCTAAAGTTCCATCCATGAGTCATCTTTTGTATTAGCACAACCAGCATCACAGATTTCCAAAACTTGCTTTCAGACCAAATACAGATGATTTTAATTCTAATTCACACAAAAAAAAAAAAAAAAGAAAAAAAGAAAAAAAGAAAAAAAAAAGAGCCTCCTGGATTCTGTTTACTGAGCATTATGGCAAATGATAAGTTAACTGATAATTAAAAACAGATATACAAATAATAAATATTCCCATCTGGATCAGCTGCAAAATAAAAGCTGGCATGCATGGCTTGTAGCATTTGAGAGTACCTGGAAACTGTAACCATAGTTCAAGAATTTGCTCATGCCCAGCTACCAGTGGCTGATCACAGCCACTTGTTCAGTACCATGAAGTGCAATTCAGGGCTGAGAAAGGTCCACTGGTTAATGTTCTTTGCATGGTAGCACACAGCACTACCACTGCTGAACCATAGAATTTGAAAGTTTCCCTTCTGGTCTTCAGCTATTCCCACTCATGCAGAAGAAAGGCGCTGACAGAGGATAAAATAGATCCACCACCCCTTCTCATCCAGACCCAGTGCACGTAAGGTATCAGAGAGTTGCAGACAGCGTGATTTTCTCCTATAACTATACCCTAGATCTTTGAGAAGCCACAGTGGTCAGGAGAGGTGCCTGAGGACTGGAAGACAGCAAATGTCATCCCAGTCTCAAAAAGAGCAAGAAGAAGGACCCAGGGAACTACTGGCCAGTCAGCCTTACCTCAGTCCCTGGAAAGGTGATGGAGCGCCTCATTCTGGAGACTGTCTCTATCCACATGAATGACAAGAAGGTGATCAGGAGTAGTCAGCCACGTCTCACTACAGGGAAATCATGCTTGACCAACCTGACCGCCTACAATGAAACAAAGACCTGGATGAACGAGGGAAGAATAGTTGATGTTGTCTACCCTGACTCCTTTTAAAATGAGCTTGGCAGAGCAGGCTGTGGAAATCAACTCCCCATGCCCTGTCCACCCTGTGTACCGATGCCAGTTCTAGGAGCAAGGACAGTACTAAAGACTGTTGAGGTTTGAGGGATAAATCTATTCTTTCCTCCACACTCAGCCTCCCTTCCTCAAAGCAAGAGGTGGAACATGCTCTGGCCATAGGTAAATATATGCAAATCCTCATTCCACCAAAGGACCTAAAGGAGTTGTAAGAGAAATGACTATGTGGGGTGCCACACAAATAGATGGTAATTTTTACCCTTAGCAGCTGATGCAACCGAAGAGGGAACTGAGGCGATAAGGTGGCTTGTTAGAAGGATGCAAGGCAGTGTATCATCCTCAGCTAACCACATAGCGCCGCCCCTCTTCCACCTGACTCCAGTCATAACAGATGTGACTGCCATGTAACATCAATGCCATTCCTTCCGGTCACTCAGCAACACTCTTCCTACATTCTAAAATAAATTTTGCTATGGGCAAAAGGGAATACAGATTATATGTGGAGCTCAGAATTTACTGTTAGTCTAATTAGGGTCTCCACAGTCTAACTAAAATACAGGAGGTCACTATCTTTGGTTCAGTTACAGTAGAATCAATGTTCTGAAAATAAGAGTGAGACTGATACACATTAAATTCCTATTATCTATCCCTTTTCTCTGTCCTTAGTTTAGCCTGACGTTGTCCTTCTGAGTCCTAAGACTCAGGGAGGACATAAGCTCTCCCCAAGCAGGAAGTGGGTATCACACTGAGTTCTAGGCATGCCAATTTCTTCATCAAATGTAGGCTCTTGGTCACTGTAGTGTGATTGCCTGAGCCCCATTTGAGGCTATATTGAATGTTTTCTTAATAAAATCTGTTTTGCTTTCATTAATTCCCATCTAAACTTTGACACTCAGATGTAGGGTTTCTCTTTGCTCAGGGACAGTGGAGTAAATCCAGAACTTTAGAACTGGAAGTAAAATCTTTCAGATTTATTTCCCTCCCAAGTTAAGTGCAGATGGAATACGTCCTAGCCTCAGGCCCAATACCCCAATCCTCCTGAAGTGGAGGAACTGGTACTTAACCCAGTATAGGAAGAACACTGCATCTTTACAGTAGTCCTTTCTAAAATCGATGAGAACTAAGTAATATCACTGTTTGCCACAGAACCTTGCCCCTTTAGTCCAGGAGCCCCATTTCAGACGGGCTTCAAGCCCTACCCAAGCTATCCTGCACAAGCGCTGATCTCAGCACTGCCTACATCTGGCCACAGACCTTTGATCTAGACTCTGATTCATAGACTGACTTCCCAGTTTGGCCCCAGAGTTGTCCTGTCACGATCCTTGCCCGGTCCAAATTTAATGACCTGGACTCTGGGCTGACCACATTTGTCACCCAGCACCTGCCTTGCTCCTCGGTTCAGAAGCACTGGATGGGGCTGGTGATGAGGCTGCCTGTTTCCTCAGGGATATGCTGGCCCTTGCTGCAGCCTGTCACGTTTTACCCTGGATGCTGTTCACTGAACTAAGCTGAAAAAATTTAGGCAGCAGTCACACAACTATCAAACAGCCCTTACCACAGCTAAAACAATCTTGGGCCAAGACAAGCGCTGAGACAACACACTGTCAGGCTGATGTGAAGCCCTGAGCCTAACAGTCATAATGACAGAATTAGATGTACCAGGTTACATGTGAAGACAAAAATAGTTGTACAGGACTGAATTGTAGCAAAACAACCCCCTTGAGTCATGTTCAACCACGATGGAATAGAAGGTGACATCTGGGTGATACGGTCCATGTCTCTGGGAAAGTGAGAGAGCATTTAAGAAATAACCCTAGGCTATATGCACTGGATGAAATGTACTGAGGTATCACAAATGCAAGTAGATGCCAAATCCTGGCCTTGAATGTAGCCAGCTTTGGGATACTAGAGATATGCACATGGATGGTATCTAGAATTTCAAGCATAATACTTGTTAAATTTGTAGTATTCAGCAGAGGTGATAACAAGACTTTCTAATCACCTCTTAGGTAAACAAAGTAATGACAAGGAAAGCACCTGTAAAGGGTTGAGAAGTATTTTCATCACTCTGAGTCTGTTTGCATCTACCCAGACTATGCTGTGTACCAGCAGCTGATCTCCTCAGGGCGCAGAACACCTCCACCTTACCTATGAAGTCTAGAAAGTGCACTGGGAAAGCCATGAAACATTTCTGAACTTGTCAGAATTGTATCAAGACCAAAAGCAGGAGCTGGAAAAACAATTATGGCATCACACCAGGAAAGAAGCAGAAACTAAAAAATCTGAAGCCCTTGGGAGGGAACAGCACATCCTACCCTACAGAGCAGAGTAACGCACCCTGTTCTCTCCTATATAACTGACCAACCCTCGATAATCCCATGCAACTCTAGGATGATATGTCCCAGGCACCTTCAAGCTTTCAAGCTCCCTCAGGAGTGCACCCATGTTCCTGCATCATGTGCCACTTTTGTCTGGGGCTGATTACTGCAAGAAAACCAAGTCCAGCACAGGCAGTCACCACCAGGGAGCAGGTATTACGTCTGTCTGCAACCTACACAGCATGTAGTAGAAACCTAGTGCTAGAGGTACAGCAGGTCTCGAGGCAGCATAGCACTGTCCCACTGAGGGGAAAGGCAACAGATATCTGCAGGCCACATCCAGTTCAACTACTCACCCCAAAGGCTGGAAATAAATTGAGGAAGAAGGAAATCTGGGGGCTCACAAAGCCCACCTGATCATGGGTAAAAGCTGCAACACTGTCATAAGCTGAGCTTTAAAAACAAGCCCTCCATTGGAAAGCAGGACTAAGATCCATGCTGTGTTGCTGATAAGACTCCTGATGTGAGATACGTATGTCTGATACCTTTAATATGTTGCAGAGATATTATAAGCGCAGTGGCAATTTGGTGATTGAGACGGGTGTATAGAACTACTAGACACCTGCAAGAAACAGGATCACTTCAGAGCTAGATTTTACAAGGCCGACCATGCTATGGAAGCCATGGAAATGCACGAGTTGGAGCACAATTTCATACTACGCCTTCTCCAGCCTACCAGCAGGCAGTTCAGTCACGGCCGGTCTCATTCTCTCCCACCTCTGTCCCCGAGCTTCTTCTGTTGTGGACTACCAGGCTACACAACGTCATTTCTCTGCAGCATGCCTGTGCACAAGAAAACAAACTGAACCAAAAAAAGACATGCTTCCCAGGCAGTCAGCTGGATGAATTATCCTCCTTTCAGTTTCCTTGCTGTTGGACCTGACACATGGGAAACAGCAACAACAGGCAAGCAGTGGCAGGGAAGAAGAGCAGGACAGAAGTCCTGGTTAGAATGGATTAGATGTAACATGAGACTGTTCAGCTGAGTCCATCTGTTCAAAGACCAGCTGCTACCATGTGGGAATGTGAAGTTATCCAAGAAGCAAAGGCTGTTATAAACCCTGGAATGCCTCACCAGTAGTTAGTTATTTACAACAGTAGTTAGTTATTACAAAAATATCCAGATAACTCCAGATGATTTTCTAGGCTTCAAGTTCCATATGCTACAGCAAAAGTCTTGTTCCTGCCATGTGGCATGAGATGGCTGTGTGACAAAGCCATCTTGGCATTTCCAGGGATGCTCTTTGAAGCCAAGTTTATAATTCAATTAGGTGTTAAATGAGCTCTAGGTGTTATTAGGTGTTAAAAGGCATCTGAACAGAAAACCACGTGCACGCACACACACTCTCACCCAGACACTTACCCCCCACTCCCCCCCCCAACACATACACCCAAATTTTCTGTGCATTGTGTAGGTACGTCTCCACAGAGAAAGAAAACGCAGCAGGAAATTACCAGCTCCCTGACATGTCTGAAGCAGCCTGAAACGTCTATGTTCTCAAAACATCTGCAGGGATGCTGTAGGGAGAGATGCTGAGACCAAATGCCTTAAGCAGTCTTTCTCAGAGGAGTGATTCAGCTCAGGAGTAATAGGTTTTACATCTCTCATCTGCCCAGTTTGAGACACTTGGAGGATTTTAAGCTGGCCAGACAGCTGGGAATGGTCAGCCTCAATATACTGGAAAAGGCCAGTGAACAGTGCTGCTCTCCATTCCCCATGCCAGTGTGCCTCCTCACGAAAGCCTCAGGACAGGAAGAGCTCTCACTCAGTCTTTGCAGGGAGATGGGAGGAGGCTGTGTTAAAATCCCCAGTCTACTTTGGGTGGGACTGTCAGCTGTGGGAAACCTCCCTGGTAAAATGCTACACAGAAAAACTGGTGCTGGACACTTCCCAGCCCTTGGAGGAGCAGAAAGTCAAAAGCAAAAGGGGAACATCCCCTTGACCAAGGTCTTTATCACGGCTCTGCCTGACCGTCTTTAGAACCATGCTCATAGAAACCCAAGCATGTGTGTTTAGCTCTGAATCATACTTTTAAACCTGGCAAACTGCATGTTGGAGGTAATCTGAGGTAATCCTGGCATTTGTGCTGCCCCTGGAAGAAGAGACTTGGGAGAATTGCAGAGCAGACCACTGAGTTTCACCAGCCGTAGCCTGGCATTTGACCTGAAAATGCTGTCGGAACATGTTGATCTAGTTGACTACCTTGACTGGGAAAAAGCAAGCCATATGCTCCCAGCTGCTCTCCCTGCAGCAGCTCTGAGATGTTTTGGGAACAGAGATGTACTGGGCTCCTTCACGGGGTGCAGGCTACTCTGCTGGATTTTCTTTCTCTGGAGGAGGCACTAGAGCACCTGTAGTGAGCAGAAAAGATTTCCTGTGGGCAACTGCATTTCTTCTAACAAGACTGAAAAATCTTGTTAGCTGCTTTGTTAGACATGGAGGAGAAACCTGCGGGTGACAGAGCTTTTTGTTGAGTCTCTCCTCTAGCAAGGGTTTTGACTTATCTTCTGTCTCCCTAGTTCAGGCCCGATGTGGCCGGTGTGCTACATGTAGAACCTGCCCATGCCTTGGGATAAGTCATAGAAAAAAAGGGGGATGTTCTGCTTAGCCCCTACCCCAGTCTCTGAGAAGGACCCTTTTGGAAATGCTCTGGAGGTCATGTTCTCGTCAGACTCCCACAGAAGAGACTTTCCTGGAGCTCTGAGAGAGACTTCTCTAAAATGTCAACAGAGCACCATCTACATCCATGGCTCTATGGTGTTTCAGGACTTTCTACAGCATGTCTGAGGACAGCCAAAGTTCCCTGGCCAAAAAGAGCATTGGTTTGACACCTTGTCTTCCAGATGGGACTTTGAAATCAGCCAAGCTGAATGCAACAGTTCTGTTTTAGCAGTCTCGGAGGAAACATCAGCTTGGTCTCCAAGGCTAAAGCCTTCCTGATGTCAATATGAACGGTCTGTGGTAGAATCTATGGGGTTCAAGGGGCTTCTCCCTTGCAAAGAACTTCTTGCTGGAATTTGTGGGTAAGTCTTTGATTGGGGACTGAGCTGTTGGCTCCTCTGCAATGGATAGCTTCCACATCCATTGCAGCTAGGTGCTGGAGCTGCTGGCATCTTGTGCTGGCCCCACAACAAACCTTCCCCCCTTAAAGACAGTGAGGTCCAGGGTTGGTGCTAATAAGCAAAAAAATCACAGTACAACGTTTGGTTGTCAGGTGTTAATCTCCTCCAATCTGTCTCTCTGGAGGGGAAGCTAACAAAAGAGCCAGTTTGAGTGGGTGCAAGGTCCTTCTCTCACGGATCACCCTTTCCAGCCAGCAAAATGCTATCAGCCCTCATTGAAGCCCAAGCAGCAGCACTCACCCAAAGGCAGCTGTTGTCCCAGCTCAGGGTGCAGCTAGCAGCATAGAACTGGATTCCCTGCCCGTAAGGCTTGACAAGATTCCTGAAACACAACAATAGGTAAACGAGAATGACCCTGAGGACAAGAGTCCCACCCTATGGAAAACTGACTCCTCAGGTATACATGGTAACAAACAAGCATTTAGAGAATCAAGCTACAAGCTGTGCGTGATAAAGCACATTTAAAGGTCTTCACAGAAACATGGAATAATACAATGTTAAGGGCTGGAAGGGACCTTCAGGATGATCTAGTCCCAACATCCCCCTGCCAAGGGCAGAAACACCTCCCATTAGACCAGGTTGCTCAAAGCGTTATCCAACCTGGCTTTGAACAGTGCCAGGCTGGGGCATCCACAACCTCCCTGGGCAACCTGTTCCAGTGTCTCACCACCTTCACAGTAAAGAATTTCTTCCCAATAACTAAGCTACACTTCCCCTCTTTCAATTTGTATCCGTTATTCTCTAGAATTGAACAGCCCCGACTTTCTTAGCCTGTATTTGTAGGGGAGGTTCTTCAGACCCCTTATGAACTTCACTTTTCTGGACTTGCTCCAACAAGTCCACGTCCTTCCTGTAGTGGATCCCAGAGCCGGATGCAGCCCGCCAGGTGGGGTTTAACCAGAGCGGAGCAGAGGGGCAGAATCCCCGCCCTCGCCCTGCTGGCCGCGCTGCTTTGGAGGCAGCCCAGGATGCGGCTGGCTTTCTGGGCTGAGAGCGCACACTCCTCTTTGCCATCCTGAGATCAGTAAATAGGTTTACACGTAGTCAGCGGACACAGCTCCCACCCTGCCCCTACGCTTTTCCGGGGAAGGAGAGCGGTTCCGCCCCCATCACAGCGCCTTTCCCGCGGGCCTGGCACACGGAGCGCGGGCGTGGCGGTGCGCACCGCCCCCGTGTGGGGCGCGGGAGAGGCGCAGCCGCCGCCGCCCGCCCCGCGGCACCGCCGGGGGAGAATCCCGGGAACCGGCGGCGCCGGGACAGCGGCCGCAGCGCTGCGAGGTCGTGAGCAGCGCGACGGGCAGGAGCCCCCCTGGCCTCCGGGGGCGGGGGCCTCTTGGCCCCTGGGCGTGCCCTAGCGCGTCGGCAGCGGGCGGTGGTGGGGCCCCGCTCCCGGGCCCCTCTCCCCGGCCCGCGGCCCTCGCGGCGCCATGGGGCCGCTGCTGTGGCTGCTGCTGGTGCCGCTGGGCGCGGGCTCTGCGGCGTACGAGGTGTACGTGGATGCCCGGCGAGCCGAGCGGCCCCTGCAGCACTTTTGGAGGAGCACTGGCTTCTGGTAAGCGCGCACCGCCCGGCTCCGCGCCCCGAGCCGCTGGGCAGAGGCTCTCAGGCCCTCGCCTCGGCTGCATCCCGCCCTCTCGATCCCGAGGGCGTGCGGACGCTGCCTTTCAGGAGCAACCGAAGCTCTCCCGGGCTTGCTGCTGTGGGATCAGAGGGCCCTTTGCTCCCCTTGCTGCTTAGCCGGCTGCTAGACCAGCTCCACCAGTGTAGGGCGGGATGTGGGATGTGGGATGTGGCCAGTTAATGTGAACTGGCCAAAAAAGAGGCCTAGTCGACATTCCTTCCCTTTCTGACTCGCATCCTTGCCCCCTCGAACTTGTAAAGTCCTTCTTCCCCAGCACAGTACAAATGTTGCTATTGAGAACTCATTTCCCTTTACTTTTCAGTGTTTCCATCGCCAAGGCCCCTAAAGGGCCCCACGCAAAACTTCGGATAGTTCTAGTACTACCAGACAAAAGACTGATCGTTCTAGGAGTTTGTTCTTCTTGACAGACATTTTCCAGATGCACCACCTTCCCGATGCAGCCAGTGGGTCAGGCTGACCTAAGTTAGGGGGAAGGCTGTGACCATGCAGAAATCTCAGCTCCACCACTGTGTATTCTGGTCGTGCTTTACTTCTCAGAGAAACCCTGGTCTTGCTCAGCTAACTGGGGTTGGAACAACCTTCAAGTTTTGTGAGACTACTAAAGGCTTCTAGCAGGCATGAAAGCAAGAGGTGGTATATTCCACATGCTTGTATCTTACTCTAGAGTGATTATGATCTCTTCCATTTAGGCATACAGGGCGTTAAATAACACTTATATGGAAAAGAGTTGCAATAGGGGTGGAATCAGAATGTGCTTTGGTAAAAGGGATTTGTGCACTTTTTTTGGTATAATGCATAAAGGTCCCCTAAGACAAAACTTGCAAGACTTTTTTTTAGTTTTCCATGGGAGAGAAAAACAGAACAGGACCTAAAATACATTCTGATGAAAAGAAATGTTTGGTCTTTCAGGATTTTTTTTCTTTTGTTGTTTCGTTTTTTTATGTTTTAAACTTTGGTTGCAATATTAGGAAACATTAAGGAAAATCCGCCTTAAAAATAGTATGTTTAGCCTATTTAAACTGTAGCCTATGAAACACCTGTGGTTTTAGTTGTGCCAAAATTTTGGAAAGCTGCAAACGTGAAAGACATGTGAAGGAAAGAGGAGCAGTAGCAGAGGCAGAGGCTATCCATGGGTCAGCTGTTACTCTTTTATTACACCTGGCTAGCACTGGTATTTCTGAAAATCCCTTGGAAGCTCATGCAGTGGCACAACTGAGTTCCAGCTGCTAAAGCTGCTTTTCTGGGCAAGTGCACAGCTGTGGATCAGCAGCTGAGAAAGCCTGGGAGCAAGCCTTGAAGTTCTCTTGGATGGGCACTTGGCACTCAGAATAGGAAAGGACAGATACTGATAGCACCACTAACAAAACCCACTGTTCTTTCAGCTTTCTTTTGTATCTCATTATGGTTTCTGTCAGATTTCTCTCTAACTGAGTGTGAATTTCACGGTGTTTCTTCAACATGGACTAAGCAAAAATAAGAGTCTTTGCTGCTGTTGAATGGAAGACAGTTTGAATTTCAGAGTAGTAGTAAAGCAATCCATCAGAATCTGATCGTTAACATTGTCCTCATTCACTGGACCATTTAAAAATCAGTCAGATAGCTGATACATTTTTAGTTAAGAGTGAAGCTGGTAATTTCTCGGTATTACTTGTGTGATTTGAAGCTGTCTTACAGAGATGGTTTTTAAGTGCCTTGTATGCTGGTGAAATTGCAGAGAGGGGCTCAGATATACTGGCTGATTTGTATTAAGCGTTATAAGTGGATGTGGTTTGTGTAAAGACTTGAACTTTCAGATGAGGATGCAGGAGATGGGGTAATAGATAGGCAGTATCTCATTTCTGTCAAGTTCTTGTCCAGGTGGGGTCAGGCTTTTCTCCCTTTGTGCACAGATGGTTATACAGTAGCAGGTTAATTCCGTGGGGCCCTTGGTGATGGGATGATTATGTGGATGGGTACAGGGTAGGCAAGGATGATGTAAATGACTGTTCCCAGCAGAGTTAACAGTCAGCACAAGTCTGGTCGACATTGTAGGAGACAGACTACAATAGGCAAGGCACAGACTAGAACAACTTTTGACTTAAACAGTTTATAGATGTATATAGTGTTCTGTCAGAGCACAAATCATCTCTTGTTGCAGTGTGAAGACACATGGATGTATTTTACCAAGACTGAGGCACAGTGTTGTTTTATCATTCTTGTAATACAAATGCTTTATCGTTCAAAATGTGCACAATACGGGGAGGCTTAATCAAAGTCCCTAAGGATGCCCAAACCCAGTGAACACTGCAGCATTCTAAGTTTCTGACTTGTGAAGGGTGGGGTTGGGATCTCCATCTTGCAGTATTTATCTGTGGAGATAAGAACAACAGAAATTTGCCACAGTGTAGTGTTGATTTCAGTTGAATAAGTAGACATCAAAGTCAAGTTGATACGATCGTTGCTGTATAGCCATAAGCCTGTAAAACTGCTTGCAGAATCAAGCATAGAAACCTCAAACTGCACACTCCTGTGCTTTCTTATGCTTTAGGGTTAGCTGAACATGGCTGAAGAATGTGAAGGCTCTGAGCATCTAATTCTGCTTCTAACAAGTGTAGTAGCTTCCACAGCAGAGAAAGAATTGATGTCATTGCATGAACTTCAGCAGGAAAGCCAAGCCCATATTTTTCTTACTGCAGACATCAGCAAGTCTAACTTCCACTGAAAAGCCTAGAACAGTGAGCTCCTTTATGATTAGTTACTCAGAGACAAAGCCACTGTGACTATATGGTTTCCTCTGGCCACTGTTGCCTGAGATTGCTGCCTGTGCAGCAGTGACTTCTGGCAAGATTTTCCTTTGAGCACGGTACTGAGATGAACCCAGGGGATAGTCTACTTTGCCAAACAACATGTACAGCCAGTTGGCCCCAAATAACCTGCAGTTCCATTTTGCTTTCATCTCGTGTTAGGCAGTGCTCCTCATGCAATGTAAGAACATGCAGGTGGTGTAGGGAGGTAGCATAGGAATCTTTGCTTGTCCGGTGGAGCTGTTATTTGATATTGCTATATGTTTCTTTTCTGTCCATCTTTTCCTGAAGCCCTCCCTTACCTCACAGCCGTGCTGACCTGTTTGACCTGAGTGAAGACCAAAAGCTGAACCTCGCCTACATTTCTTCTGTTCCACATGGCGGCATCGAACAAGTTCGGATTCACTGGTTACTGGAATTAGTTGCTCTTAGGTAAGCAAACACCTCAAGTCAAAGTCTAGGAAAATGTGACACATTAAAGGGTCCAACAGATGCTCACTTTGATGTTTATCTTAGCCTAGTTGCAACCTGGGCACGTCTGCTTCCCTGGAAGTCAGTTAAGTTCTAACAGATGGGAATCATTCTGGAGTTTTATGAGATGAAGAAAGACAGTTTCTACTGAGAAGCTGAGAGACTGGAAAGATGGCTTACTTTTTAGTCCTTTGATTTAGGAGACGTGATACAGCAAAAAAGTCCAACGAAGGTTGACTTACTGAGAGGTCTAAATGAAAGCTGCCGCTAATCTTTCTGCCTGTTGTAGGAGTTACTTTCTGCATCCTGAACCCACCTGTACACTGCATGACTTGACAGGTCGTGAGAACTAAAACAGGGTGAATTCAGGTAGTACCAGTTAATACCCTGTTCTAAAAGGTTTCATATACAAAATGGCACTTTTGGTTGTAGGGAAATACATGTCAGACTTTAGGAGGACACTTGGAATTCACTGCCTTTCAAGTCCCCTTTAACTCAGCTTGAACCCACTCATATCAAGATGCCCAGTGGGAATAGCCAAACAGCCAGATGCCTAGAGCAGGAGCAGTTGGTCTATGAGGAAAGACAAACCATAAAAACCCCATGAAAAATTATAATAGCACTTGAAAGTTCTGTCTGGCTCAGACTGTTGCTGAGCTGAGCATATTTGCAGTCCACATCATTGTTGTATCTGCTGTCCCAGACTCAGAAGGATGGGAATTTACCACTGTTGGGAAGCAGCAGGGAAGGAGAGCTCAGACTCTGAAAATGGCATGTGAGCAGAGGAGTACGGAGTTTCAAAGTGTGCATTAGGAGCAGACTTTTTCTTCCTTGATACTAAGGTGTGCTTGTGTATGTCAGTTTTTTAGGAAGGTGGTCAGAAGTCCTGCACACAGGTAAGTATTACCTCAGTACCCCAGAGCGACCTCTGTTTGTTAGGCCATCTATAAGTATAGCAGGTAAGAGAGTTCCTTCCTCTCATCTTTCCCTATGGGAGTTTCCAGTAAACACCCTTTCCTCTGTGTGTCTCCCTCTCTTACTGGACTGTGGAATATGTACTCTTGGAGTGACCCACTCCCAAGGACAACTGTCACTGCTCACCACTTCTGGAGTCCCCGTCTTACATCTCAGAGATTTCTCCTGGGAGATGGGTTGGGTCTTTCAGGTTTGTGTAACCAATTCACTTAGGGAAAATCAATGAGTTTGGAAATAAAGTAGCCACATCTCCATTTGGAGCCCGGAATCCCTTCTGGCAGCCTGTCTTAGCTGTGCCATGTGTTGAATTGGGCTTTCCAAATGACCGAGGGGAAGGAATGCATCTGTCATGGATTCTGCTCAGCCTTCATGGGGATTGAGGCACTGAGTCTTTTAAAGAGGGATGCAATCCTTGACACAATCAAAATTCTAGGACCATGGAAACGTAGCAGTCAATTAAGAAGTCCCTAAAAATGCTGCAGTGTCTCAAAGGTAGGATTCTAACCTACTAGCCTCAATCTTTAGCCCAGCTTTTACATGTAGAAACTAGAAACTGCTACTGTTTAGAACCAAGCTAGAACTTACCATTTTGCAAAAAAATGTGCACTTGTCAAAGACAAGAAGACATTTAAGTTGTGGAAGGACAACCAGTGGACTAAAGTGTCAGCAGTTTTGGAAGAGGAAGGAGCGTGGAGCCTGCAGACAAACACTGGGACTGAAAAAACCAACAGGAGCAGGAATGCAAGTCCAAGCAGAGAAGTTCATAGCTGATGCTTAATTTTATGCATGTGCAAATCTCTTCCTGAACCAGTGATTTCCAGAAGGATGTAAAGAGGTTTTGAGTGCAACCATGTGAGTGCAGAACTGTATTATGTCGTGGGGTTGATGAGTAGAGAACACTTCTTGGAAGAAGTGGAGCCAGGGGGAGCCAGGGGACCAGGAAATAACACCTCTGTGGAAGTTGAGCTTTGCTTTTTGTCACAGTTGTGCCATCTGTAAAAGGGTGCCATGTTTCTCCCAAGAAGTAGATGTGCTCGAATAAAAGACTGCCACCTTCCCCTTCTCACTTCTGTAATGGTCTTTCTCATGTTTTCTAATCTCCCAATACCAAGTGCATCCCTTTAGTTTAACTTTTTCTAGTACAGCAAGCCCCCCGCTTCATCTTTTTCTTCATTCTGAATTAGCCCATTATTTCACCACCTATGAAAGGATACTGCAAGGCAAACTGTTTTCAGAGAACTGTTTTTTATTTTCCAACCAAAAGCACACATTTGTCTCTTGGTCTTGTGACACAGGAGTATTCATGATTGTGGGGGAACCCAAGGTGTCTTTCATGGACTGGACAGTTTCCAGGTTGTTGGTTACCAGTGCCAGCCAATAGAGCTATTTTGACACCTAGACCACACATTCTGGCCATGTTTCACTAGTCAACAAGACAGGACACTTTGAGCTGAAGACTCCGGCTCTTTGCCCGGTTCCAAGGGACCCAGAGTCCACAAATTAAGAATCCTTTCCCATTCTTTTGTAGCAGTACTAAGATCTGTCAGATACATGATACATGGTAAATCACAAGGCATCACAGTGAACAAAAGTATAGTCAATCTACATTAAGTGTATAACATTTCCTAAAAGGCATATAATGATTTTTATTTCAATATTAGTATTAACCTAGTGGGAATTACAAGCCTATCCCCAGCTCCTCTCCAAGACATGATAGCTAATTTCTCGTAGATTCGGAGAGAAGAGTTTTTTGTTAATTTTCAATCCTCATATCTTTAGTTTTAGTGTAACTCAGTATAGCAAACGTAAATGTACCAGAAAAAGGCTTGCTTTTTTTAGTTACCTTTTACGTATTCCATAGAAATAATTCACAGTCTGCCAGCATCCCCACGTCATAGCACTGAAGCTGTTTCCCTGCTGCATTTGACGTTGTCCAACACAGCTGATTGTGAGCCAGCTTTGCCAGTAAAACCAAACCAGGAAATTGTTCTTACGGTTTCTTCTGACCAAGAGTTTCTTTCTTTGTAGTATAAATTCTAAAGTTTACCTTCTCTCTTGTGCATAGTCAAGTTTCTTTGCTTAGGTATCCTTTGGTACTACACTTAAAATAAATATGGTGAAAAAGAGACTTATCACTCTTACTTTCTCATCCTCTTCATTATTCTCCAGAAACTCTTGCCAGGATACACCTTCCATTGGGATTTCTCTTTCTTTTTTGTCTTTTAAAATGAGATTAATCTAGAGTTAAGGGTATCTTTGCATATTTTTTTTCTTTGTGTTCTATGTTGGTAGCTTGATCCATAAAGCTAAAAAAAAGTGTAGATTGGTAGGATATTTTATTTGACTTCAGTGACAGCTTGCTTAGTACAGTGGACTAAGAGTGTCTATATTGATACTGTCTGGTAGTAACTCTTATAAACCCATTCTCCTGGTTAGGCCCGAACAGGACCTTAAAAGAGGTATTCCCTGATCAAAGAATGGTTACAGACAAGCAGGCATAAAGCAGTATTTTGTTCTTGGGCCCTGATCACTTCCTTTTAGAACAGAAAGAAGCTAATCATACCAACTCAGCAATTTAAATAATAATGTGAATTGCTTTATGACAGGAAAATACTGCTAATGGTCAATCCTTTAATCTCGTGTCAGGTGTTTCTGTCAGGTTTTACTGCTTTAGCAGTACTAACAGTGTGCAGCTGATAGGCTTCTTTTGTAATGAGTGCATGAAACCATCAGCACTGAATAACCTAATACTCTGCTAGTTGTAGTCCCTGTGAAGATATTTTTTGTCTTTTGGGAGTGCACTGCTTTTCCTCTAAGAAAATACTTATTTCTGAGACACAGGCAGGCTCTGGGGCACCTGGAGAACCTCAGTTTGACTGTTCTTTCATTCAGTGACCTAAAAAATTGAAATGAGCAAGTCACACGATGTGTTGACTTTTTTTAAAATGGGACAGCAAAGAAATGGCTTCTGCATATACGGAACCTGTTTCTAGAGTCTGTTAGTTGTAAGAGGCACAGCTGTGATCGAACTTCCTTCCATGCTTGGTGCTGTGTGAACCTGACAGGAAAAAGGAGAGATAGCGAGCGCAGCTGTCTTACCTTTTGTGCAGGTAATTATAAACTTCAGTATGAAACAGGATATTCTGCCCATGCCATGGGCCTGAACACTGAATACTAACTGTGTTACAATCAAAATCCAAGTCTATTCTTATT
The DNA here is from genome assembly GCA_013398115.1 of Falcunculus frontatus. Lineage (NCBI taxonomy): Eukaryota > Metazoa > Chordata > Aves > Passeriformes > Falcunculus > Falcunculus frontatus. The sequence goes on from VZRV01003376.1 coordinate 389,920, forward strand.
CGTAAAGAGAGCACATGCATATACAACAATACAACCCATGAGGGGAGTATCATATAACATAAAGCATAATGAACAGCAGTTAATGCAAATTACTATAGAACATAACCAGCCCCAGAAAACATGGCCTAGTAGGCCTCAACTCAAAGATTAATATGATAGGAAAAAAACCCCGAACAAAACAAACAAAACCCCCACAATGTCTGTAGTATGTACAAACAGTGGTGAAAGTTTTTCAACATAGAGGGATACACAAGTTACAAAGCATTGCTCTGTTTACTTGACCCATGTATGTTACTTGTAATACTTCATTAGCATTGCATCAGAGAAGATCAGCCGGGCAGTTCTGACTGATCTGTCAATCCCCTTCAAGAAAACTCTCAGATTTACCTTCCCACCCTACCCTGTTTTCTCCTGGTTTTCTTTGAACCCAGGCAGGCATTTGTAGGAAGATGTGCTGCATCACAGCTCTGAGGTTTTATGTTTGATGGTCCTTATGTATCCCTGAATTAGAGTTGCATCTGCCCACCAAAGGCAACTTATTTTACAGGATGGTACAACTATTTGGGTAGCTGCCAGTTAAAACCATTAGTTTTTCTTAATCCTGTTGATCATCTTACTGGTTACAAAGTTGTGCATCAGAGCTGTATTTCTTCCAGCATAATTAAGGGTATCACAGTCTTCAGTAACTAATTATGACATATTTAATCCAATAAAACAGATTACTCCTGTGACTCCTAAGCCAGCAGTTTTTGGAAATGGTAATTTTGAGAGAAGCCTGTGATGGATCATAGTTTCTTCTCCTGTGGCAGGTTATGCTGTTAAGCCTGTGTGATCAAGCAGGAGAGATATTCTACATTCCACAATATTTTATGCATTTTATTTATATGCAAACAATGGGGACTTGTTTAGGAGTACACCTAAAATGATTGGAAGGGGCAGGGCCTTGCAAGCCAGAATTTAAACCATTATGTGTCCAGAATGCCATGTTGATTGCATTTTCATGGAAGTGACTTAGCCTTCTTAACACAAACCAGCCATTGAATCACTGGGAGAGCAAGCTGATACTGGGCAGGCCTTCCACCACAACAGTCCTGTGATATCCATGTTGGGTCACAAATGATCATGGTACAAGGGACAAGTCAATCCCAAACTGCCTTTGCCTGCATTATAAAGTGAAGATGGTAGCCTAACCTGTTCCATGCTTGTCCTGGACTGCCTCTCCAGTGGCTGCTCAATGTGGCATATGATATAAAGTGGAGCTCTTAGTGGGGAATGGCTTTACACAGCCAACAGCATGTCTGATAATTTACTTGTTGCAAACTGCCCCTCTCCATCTGTCACTTCGTAGTGAATAATCAGGGAAGACACAGGGTTAAACTGAGCAATCTGTTGGAAGCTTTTGGTCTTTTGCAAACAGCACAGCATTATGTATACTGTAGAATAGCATTTCCTGCATACATCCAAAATCTCTTCCGAAGTAACCCCCTCTTTTCAGGGAGTCTATCACTGAGGGGTTGCAGCAAGCCAGGAGAACAGAAATGTTTAAATTCTTGTAGTCTTTCAGGATTTCCTTTAAAGTATTAACTCCAGTGGTGTCCAAAAATGAGATGGAAGAGCAATCTAAAACAAGGGCTTGAAAATCAATTTGCTTAGGAACTAGTTGCAAAGTGGTTTCTCCAATGCCCAGTCCATTAGCAGTTCTGTGATTTCCCTTTTTCAAATGCTGCTTTTCCTTCTTCTCGTATTTCTGCCTTCTAGCAGCTTCTAGGTTAGGATCTAAATTGGTCAATCTGTACAGAGACTTTAGGAAGTAGTTTCTATTTGCATAGTAAAGTGGGGCCTCAAACCTAAATATTTTGACCTTTGGGACGGTAGAGAGATTTTCATATTCTAAGTCATCCTCATAAAAGCTTGTGTCTTGGATCTGACCAAGCAGGGCTGTCCGTGGCCGCTGGGTCCGAACAATGATGCATAACATGGAGAAAACAATGCCAACCAACAGCCCTATCTCTGTGCTGACCAAGGCAGAGGCAGACATGGTAACTGCCCAAACAAGTGTGTCCACCTTATTCACGTGGTACCGTGCTGGCACATCGCGGAACTTCCTCAGGGCTCCCCGAAGGCTGACAATGATGATACAAGCCAGGACACACTTCTGCAAGGAGTAGAAGAGAGGTGCTAGGAAGAGCAGCACCAGCAAGACCACCATTGCACTGATTACTCCAGAGATTTGAGTCTGGCAGCCTGTAGATGTTTTGACGAGTGTTTTTGCCAGAGCTGCGCTGGTTGCAAAAGAGTGGAAGAAAGAAGGAATGATGTTGCAGAACCCCACAGCAAACATTTCCTGATTGGCTCGGATGGTGTAAGCATATTTCTTTGCAAACATTTCAGAAAGGGATACAGTGAAGACAAAACTGACTATGGCAAGAGGCAAAGCATCTAGAGCAACTCTTAGCATTAAGTTGAACTCTGGTACCTTTGGAGGGATAAATCCTGTTGGAATAGCTCCAGAAACACTGGATGCATACACTTCATTTAACTTACCATAGTGTGACACCAGTGTTGCCACAACAATAACTACCAGTTCTGTGGGAAGAGGAAATTTCAGTTTGTGCTTATACCGATCTCCGAGTTCCTTAGCAGTGACCAGTACCACGATACAAATGGCACTTGTGATGACATCACAAAGGTTAGCCTGAGAAATGTTCCGGAAGATGTTAATCCAAGTAATAACAAGCATCCCATGCCCTTGACTACGTGGAATTTTTATTCCAATTAGATACTTCACTTGAGCTGTTAAAATGGTTAAGGAAGCACCAGTTGCAAAGCCATCTAGTACGGACTCAGATAGGTACATAGATACGAAACCCAGACGGAAGATCCCCATTAGAACCTGAGGAAACAGAAAAAGAAAAAAAAAAAAAAACATGAGCTGTAACCATTGCTGGAAATAATGAAGTACAGATGAGGGAGAACTAGCTGGAGGCTAATAGCATTTGGCTATTTCAGTCTTGAAACAGTAATTTTCCTTTATTGTTTCCAGTCTGCTTTTAAAACATGTGATCGCTTTTACTGTTGTGGAATGCTACAAACCCAAGAAGTGAATGAGGAGTTTGAGACAGGGTCAGTCAAGCATTTGTCTGAAGTGACTCTGCTGAAGTGGCTTGCCTGATTTTTATTTCCCATTCAAAAGAGCAGTGGGTCCAAAATACTTCTGTTATACCAAAGTCAATTTTCTTTTTTTTCTGTCTTAAAGTGAATGAAGTTAAAATGTATGGCCTTTTCTTTGTAAACAGAACTTGAATGACAACAAATAATATCTCTGCTTTAACTGTTGTATTAAACACCTTTTAATTTTAGCCCTGTGGACAGAAGGGAAAGTGGAGCACAGCTTTTGTGGCATGCCTAAGACCAGAAGTGGCAGAACAGCTCACAAGCTCCAGGATTCTGTCCTTAACTAGTTGATTCTCCTTCCTTAGATGGCTTTGGAAAATATGACTTCACAAGGGCATTTTTTTGTTCATAAATGTGACCTGTAATTTCTAACTACAACAGGAAGCTAGCTCGCTCTTAATTCATAAATATATATATATGTGTGTGTGTGTGTATGTATATACTCACATACACACACATACACAGAGTTAATAGGTAAGTAAGTTCATGATGCTTCCATGTCCTCTTGATATCTTTGTGCCGGCAGCATGTTGACAAGTGTCAGGGAGTCCAGCACAGCCATTGTCTGAAAAGCAGGTTAGTCAGTCTATTTTTCCTCTTGTCCTTTCTTTGAATTATCTTTTGGACAGCAGTTTGGTAGAACATAGCACCCCTAGCAAAACACTGAGCTGCACATTCTGAACCTGTAGAAGTAGATGAGTAGGTCTACACCTCTATTAATGTATCTAGGGAAAGAGAATTATTTCTTCATTGTTGAAGTACACAGCTACCTGGGAATTTCCTGTATCTGTACTGGGGCTCATTGTCCCATGAAAGCAACAGGGCCAAGAAGCAGTAGGGTATCAACACTTTCAGTCTTTCAGAAGACTCTTTTTGTACCTGTGTTTGCTAGTAGCTAAGAAAACTGCCAGCCTCATGCTGTCTCTAAGTTGCCTTCAGTTAGGTTTCCTGGAGAAAACAGTCCAAGATACATTCAAATGAACTGATGATGTTTCTCATTGAAAGACAGTCAAGCCAAAGCTTAGGTCATGCAAAAAAAGCTTTAGGAACTTCATACCTTGCCTCTGGATGTCAGCAACCACTTACCTGATACACTCCAGCCACGAATGTCAAAGCTGTAGCAATGCCAATAGCGTAGCACTCTTTCCCACACTCAGCATTTATCCCCGCAATGGTAAGGTTGAAGGCAGTAGCGTTGGACAGACTGTCATTCTGCAGAGAGCCATCACCCAAGGCTGGTGGGGCATCATCATTCAAGTCAAACCCAGCCAAGAGAAGTTCTCGGTCCACAACTTGTCCCACCATTAAGCTTATCAAGCTGAAAATGCCAACTGAGACATGATGGGATGTACCCATTAAGAAATAGATTATGTTGGCAAAGAATGATGTGTAAAGGCTATAAATGGGCTTCAGACCTGCCAGAAGTGAGTATGCAATTGCTTGAGGCACCAAAATGATCCCAATCACTAACCCAGACATAACATCCCCCCAAATGTACTCTTTGCACTGGTACTTGGGAAGCCATCGTACAACAGGAAAGAAGTCCATAACAAAGTTCTTCAGCTTCTGTGGTGTGCAGGAGCAGCTCTTTCTCAGCTTAGCTAGGATGACTTCTTTTGTGTTAATTTTGACGTGAGTCTTTCTTTCCATGAGAAAGCAGGATGAGGTGGTGTTTTCCATTCTGGTAGCCTCAAGTGGTCTTTCCATTTTCCCAGTGTTTACTTCATTTATGTGTTCCTGCAAAGGGAGGAAAACCTCTGTTAGGTTGCAATTCAGGAAGGTTTCCTTAGCACGGTCTCTTAACACTAAAAGTTTGTCAGCTGATTTTGCTTTTAAGGACTCATCATCCCAACAAGAACACAGTCTCAGGGCTCCAGTGATGCATAAGGCTAAGTAATAAATCTGCCCTTTCTTGCAGACATTAAAGAGTACTTTCAATTGAATCCAGTTTGTTCTAATAAAGAAAAATGGGGTTAAATTAGTAATTTCTTTGTGTGACAAAGATTTCCATCATCTATTCCAAATGTTCCATCATAAAGGTCTTTGTGAACAGAGGCAGCACTTGATGGTGTGAAATAAACATGTGCTAGTGAGGTAGGTTATAGTGTTTCTGTACAGTGAGTACATCTTGTAGTCATTGATTTGTAACTCACATGGGGTATAATGATCTGTCACTGCAGTTGTTGTCAATGCAGAGGAGGAAAATGTTGCTGGTAGGACCTGTAAAGCGGAGTTTTCTGGAGAGCAACAGTTTAGTCTTACACAAAAGATATGTACACAAACCATTGATGGACTCTTTTAGCTGCTACATAATGTGAACTTGTTGAATTGTAGATTGTTTCGATGTGCAACTTTTGGCAATAAATACCTACTCACAAATACCCCCACACTGGCAACATATGGACCAAGTGACTTGATGTTACCATGTCAGAAGAGTGCTACATGTTAGTATTTTCAGGTTTAAACCCATAGTTACCCAACTTTGCTCTCCCAGTAATGAGATATAAAAAATAGTTATGTGTACATCCGAACAAACACAGCAGAGTTTCCTATGGTTCTCCTGCTTGTTTTCTGATATATGGCGACTGGGATTATTTGTATGCCCCATTGGGGTTGCTTTTGATGTCTCTTGTCTCAATGGACACAACTGTTTTCACCAAACTCAACCTCTGCCTTTTTACTCAGTTGTAAAATTAAATTGAAATTAGCTTAGTGCATTCATAAGTAATTTTGAGGTAGGTGGGAACATGACTAAGAGGCAAAAGATGCAAGTGCCCTAACTTAGCTAAAAAAAATGAAATAGGGACACACAGGTGGAAAATGTCAAACAAACTGTGCCAAATGGCAAATACTGTCTTCTGGTTAGCAGTGGAAAGAAAGAATAGAGTTCCACATCAGGAAGCCCATACACGAGTAATGGGAGATAAGGAATAACTTGTACTGATCTAGATGAAGATAGTACGTGCTAGTACAACAGTATGCAGAACTTCTAGGAAAGCAGACCTTCACTAGGCTCAGCCTCTCCCATTGTCATTAACAGCCAGGATCTCTGCATCAGAGCTGTTTGGTGCCAGGAGTGACATTGCAATAATGTCAAAGTTTGTCTTCACTTACAAGTAAAGCCTGTTTCTTTACTCTTTCAGTGTTTAGAGACAGACTCTGTACCCATTGGTTTCATAAAGTTGAAATACTCTTAATGGCGCAGTATTCTGTTGGTAAATTTTAATGGTTTTAACAATTAATACACTGTTTAGGGGGTAGCGACAGAAGTCATCATTCTCTGTGTAAATTTCATGTATTTTTTTATTGTTAAGAAGAATATTTTGATTTGTTAACTTTTGGTAACAGCCTGTTGAGGTGTAGAATTCCAAGTTTAGTAAAAGCAAAGTGTTTATGAGTCCAACTGGAAGCATAATTGAAAACCAAAAAAATAGATTATCAATAGCCTGTAAGCTTTTGATCTGGAGCAGTCCAGATAGAGGGTGGTTTATTAGAAAGTCTTTTGTCTATCCTGCTTAGAAATAGTTTTCAAGATTTTAATAATTACATTTTGCCACCAGATTGAAAAGAATAAGAAGATACATATCTGTAACTAGTGCAGAACTCTTAAACAAGTTCCCAGGTGTTATGATACAGCATACAGATAAACAATACAGCATGATTACTGAGACTATGCAAAGTTTAACCACAATTCCAAGCAGGATGTTTAGGTGTTATAGGTAATTTATAACTTTGTAAAAGGCACAGTAGAGATTCTTGTTAGAAATATGTGGACTGATTGTCCAAGTTGAAAAGGACCTGCATAGTAGTCTAAATGTATTTTAAAAAATTAGTAGATTTTTATCCATCCCAATTGCATAAACTGATTTTGAACTCCCATTGTATGCATTTCTTTGTGTCTGTAAGTAAGGTTTATTTCTGTCGTAAGGGAACACTAATTACAATTTAATGTAATTATTTAGAAAGAACAATGTTTATTTTTTATCAATGCTAAGTTTACTTTAGACCCTAATGTACTGCATAGTTATGCTAGCCAAGATCTGCTTGTACAGGAAATAGGTTGGATCTATTCTTTGTTAGAATGCAAAGGTGACAGAAAAGATAAATGAAGTTGCAACACCAAGAGAAGTACTTGAGAGCTTATGAATAAAGTTTACCAAATACAGAATGCTAGCAAGCGTAATAAAGACACTCATTTTTAAAAGGCAAGAACCCAATACTTCCTGTCTTACCTAAATTAGTTTGGAGAATGAGAGACTTGTGCATGAGGACAGCAAGTCCTTATTCAAATGCCACTCACTTCTTACAGCCGAGTGAATTCAGCCAGCCAGGAAATAAGTACTGTGCCCTTGCTCTACATACTTAAAAAGCTAGTGGGCAGTTCAATATCCAATGAGTGCTTTTTATAGGCTATATAAAAAAGATTGCATCAGCTTCTGTACACTAGGCTTATATATTTAATTGCATAGTTGCTGTCTGCTTCTCTCTAATCTCATACAATTTACCTGGAAGTAATTTGGTATTTACAAAAAAAATCCCATTGCAATTCAGATGTGTGTATTGTTTGTGCAGCTCCCTGAGTGATAATAGTGATTTTTAGTACATAAGATGATTGGAACATAATTTCTTTGGAAATCTATTAAGAGATCTTGTGTTTGAATGATAGTTTAGTAATATATATATTAGCTATACTGCCTTACGGGATAATCAGAATAATAGCTTTTTGAAAAAACAACCAATCCTCCTCCTCCTCCCCCACCCCCCAAAAAGGTAGTATAGTAAAGTATGTATCTTCCATGTTCAGGCTGACAGGAAGTAATTTACTTCAATTCTTTTTTTTTTTTTCTGAAAATAAAGGTTTCCTTCCAGTAAGTAACTGCTTAATCTGCTATATAGACATTCAGATTCCATGTCAAATGAACATGGTAGCTGTAATGCACTCAGCTCTCAACCTATATTGGTATCCAGAAACTGTTAATATTTAAAGTTTCCTTGTTGCTTTTAGAATACCGTGAAGCCACACCAAATAAGGGAAGAGACATTGTTATCAACAATGCATATTTCAGCTGTGTAACCCAATAATTGTCAGCTAACTCATTGCTTCACCTGAAGGAAATGGGATTCCACCACAGATGTGTGCTATCCCCTGTACACTTGTGCAGCCTAGCAGAGCTTGGAGCTTGCAATGTTCTTGTCATCTACAGACAGAGTGGTGCAGAGGAGATCTGTCTGCTGCTGTGCACATGAGCAGACTCCAGCTGTCTGATTCTGGCACTGAGCTATAACACCACCCTTCCAAAGTGGTAATACTTGAGGAGGAGCAGGAGCCCTAGGGGTATCAGTAAGTGAATTCCTTTACTGGTTCACCAAATGACCCATTTTCAACTTAGGCCATACTAACAAATGGAAAACCACTATTTTACTCTCCCTTTCTTCCTCCAGAGCTCCACAGAACATAATGTTTGCATTTTATTCAAGTCATCATTTGCTGAAAGAGCTGTTCTTAGTAGGGCTGTACAGGTGAAGCAGCACATAGCATAAAACATGTTAGTTTATTGCATTTGACTTTGGTATTGGAACAACTGTTTAAAACAAGTGGAAGTTTACTTGTGTGCATATCTCTGTGTATGTGTAACATTCATATAATTACAACAGGAGGTAATCTTGGTTATTTTTAATTGTACTTTTATGTTTAGAATCTTCACACTGAAGTTTTTTCAAGTTTCCCTTGACCAAATGAACAATAACAATTGAGCAGAACCTTGTCTGAGCTACTTGTTCTTTCAGATTATTTTGTGAAAAAGAGAAACGAGGGAAAGAACTATTCAAGCCAAACAAACTGCTGACTTTCCAACTGGCCTTAGTCCCACCTTTATTCCTGTCTTTTCATCATGCCTGTGACCTGACAAAATCTCTCTGCAGGGAAGAAACGTTCATTACAGTATGTTCATGTGGGATTTCTCTATGCAGATTCTTCAGCAGGCAGTTTCTGCTGCTGCATGTATAACCATTCTGAATGGATGGGTTGTTCTTTGTGAAACAGCACAACCCCCAAAAACTTTTTTTTTTTTTTATCCTTTTGCCTCCCCATCCTGACTGACCACCAAAAATCTGAAGCTGTATGCTAAGGATATATTCTAAATGCTTTGTTTAGAACAGAAGTCAGACAGTATCACAACTCTATGATATAATTGCTCACTTGCTGAAACAGTGATTTCAAGTGTAAATTAGGATAGAGCCATTTAAGGACTTTGAGCCAGGCAATTTTTGCTGTTTTCTGCATGTTTGAACCATGAAATATCCACTAATAAGTAATGTGGTTAGGGTAGGTTTTGTACTTATTGTTGCATAACTCACAGAAAAACGTGAGAGACATCAGTCTAGTTAAACATGTGATTGGAAACGCAGGTTTAAAGTTAAACTGTTCATGTTGCTCATCTTTCATATCAAAAACTTTTCTGTCTTGTAGAAACCTTTCTTGGCTCTAATGGCTATGATTATATTACTGTTTTGGTTCTGAGCAATGACACAAATTTGAAAAAACTCGTTTAGCCTCACGGTGCATAGATTCAATGTACAGAGGCGTGTTATTCTTGCAAACCGGATTTTTTTCACAGGAAGGTGCCTGGAAACTATGCCCCAGTGCACTCTGACCCTTTATGGTGACATAAAAACCTAAGCCAGCAATTGGTGCTTTGGACATATTTGAACAGATGTGGGGAGTACATTTAGTTTGTGAGAACTGACTAGTGTGAAATAAAATCCCCTGAGCTCCATATAATATGAGACAATACTGCTTCAGCACCTACTGCTTTGATTTATTAATCTGCTTTTGTTCTGCAAGGTTGCTTAGATATGTCAACATAACCTAAAAGTTTTAGAAGTGATTGAGTGCTAAAACAGAGCAAGTGAGATGAATGTTTCTCTCTGTTTTGCATTAGCTGTTGTATTTTCATCTTTAGAACTAAGATGTACTTGGAAACGGACTTAAGCAAAGTGCCAGCAACCAAAACCATTTATTTATACACTGACCTAGCAAGCTGCCAGACTGCAGGCACAGAACATGGCAATGCATTTTAGGAAAATCATGTGAAACTTGATAGGCTTGGTTAGTTTTTTCACTATATTTGGGCAAAATATTGTTGCTTCAAAGCATTTTTGTGTTGAGTTTCAATATTACACTAATTCAGAAGTGAAAGGGGAAACAGCATTCCACCTCAGTGGTCTCTACAAGTCAGGAAAACCAGATCAAGTCTTCTGCAAATTAAAGCTGCTATACTAGGGAGATATTTATTCTGAGAGTCTTTTAGATTTGTGTATTTCTAATAAAATCTCCAATTCATAATTTTTATTTCCAACTGTAAATAGGTCTAGGATTTTCCAGGCAAGTTAGGCTCCTTTTTAAATGTCTGCATTCACCAGCAGCTGTGATTCTAATCTTGTTTTCCGAAGGATTCTCAGTTCCATATCCCAGTAAGTAAGGTAACAGCCACTGATAGGTAACAATCCCAGAGCTGGTGAGCAGGCTACAGTGGAACTCATGCAGTCAGCCAGTACCTGTTGTTGAGGCTGGCCCATCAGATTGTCTTTGGGAATGATCAGATATGCAAATAAATGATCAAGTATTTTCACTTGTTCTCCAGAGATGGTTTTTTCCAAGTATTCCAGAACATGCTAATCTAACTATCGACATGCACTTGAAGGCAAGACAGCATTATTCTTCTGGAGAGTCCTAGGACATGACCACTAAAAAGGCATTTCCTGTGGAGTCAGAAAACATTCCTAAAAATCAGATTTCTTGCTTTTGGAAAAGTAGCTGTTTCAAAGTGAAAGTCTGCTATTAAAAAAAAAAGTCTTTCAGGATAGCTTTACAAGACCCTGGTCACCATTCACAAAGTTAAATACTAATCTCTGTTTTCTGCCCTGTGGTTTTTCTGGGCATTGTTTAGCCATACTAAGCTGTCATAGAGGAGACCAAATTGATAATCCGTTGCTGTGGTTTTTCCTGTTGTCTTCTCTGGCATCTTCTGTTTACTACATGCACAGTATTTTGGAAATACTTTTTTGTACGTAAACACTAAGAAAATGCTCTCAGTTTCAATATCAATGTGGTACTTTGAGAAACAGATAAGCCTAGTATATACCATTTTTTAAAATAGAAATAAAAACTAGCCAAATGATTGAACTCTTGGATGAGGGTTGCAGGAAAGATAATTGCTGTACAATTTACAGCTGACTGCATATTTTGCAAACTTTTGCCCAGTGTCTACCTTATAAGCAATATTTATGAACAACAACATAATGAGAAACCAAAAAACAACATCGCGTGCAAAGTAAGTGAAAAGAGGCAGTTTTGCACCTTTGAAAACAGGCAGAGAATGAATTAACCTGAATTCAGAGCCACAGGAAGGGAGACAAATCTCTTACCTGGATAGCTTTTTGACAGGAATGTACCAGCTCTGTTTTTGCGTGTTGGAATGAATGAAAGTCTTCATCCAAACATTGCTCTATTTGCATAAAGGATAATTATTAGCTAAATATTCCTCAAGGTAAGAATGGGTAGTTACAGAATCTTGAGCTTGCTGTTTGGTAGTGTGTTGTCATTTTATCACTTTGTAAAGTTAGATATATATGTAGCACTAGCTGAGGATTTGAGTTTAAATAATGCATAAGATTATTAATTAACTAGCACTGATCCCAAAATTGTGCTGAGTTTGGGCTAGCACGTTTCTGACCTTTGAAGCAACTTCTCATCTGAGATTTGATCTGGTTTATGCATCCTCATGTAGCATTAGCTTTTGATTTTACATGTTCAAGGTGTATGAATAGAATTTCTGTCTTGCTTGAGATTTGTTCACTTTGCAGGCTGGAATAAGTACTGTTCTGCTCAGTGCACAGGATGGAACTGCTGGAGGTCAGAGTTCTGTTCCTAGATGTCAGCACATTCAGATCACAAGATCTGTTGCTTCTGTGTAAACCGAAGACTATAAAATGTAGGCAGATCAGCAGGACAAAGATAGACTTTTCTGTTGAAAGTCTGCTTTGTTCTTGTGAGGTATATAAATGACCAAGTTCCCTCTCAGTTATCTTAGATCTTTGTATAAGTGCACACCTATCCAAATGACAGATAAACATCCATCTCCTCTTGACAAAGGTGATAGGTAATGTTTAATGGTTACTAAGCAGTGAAGATTAACAGGTTGGGCACAAGGCCACTACTAGCAGGAACTGTATTCAGCTGGCCTGCAAGCTAAGGGATGAGGAGATGTGTCTGTTTCTCAGCCAAGGAAGAGCATGAGCAGGCGTGCAGTAAGAATCTGAGATGGGAGTTGCAGGGCCACAAAAAGACTGTTGCTGGCTTGCAGAGAGGTGCAATGGGGTGCAGTGCACAAGCATGACTAGAGAGGGCCAGGTTCCGACATTGTCTTTTATCCCAAGAAGTTGTTTGCTACTCTTTAGAAGTAAGAAGGAAACATGAAAATTATGTAAATGAAAAGTCAAAACTTAGGTGAGGGAGGAATAGAAAGAGATGCATCTCACATCTCACTTCTATGATGTTGAACTGGTCATGGATTCTTAAAACTACCGGCTGTTACCAGGAACTTAGACTTGGTGATAGTAGTTGTGATGTTCTAAACCCAAAATCTAAAGAGGATAATTTCAGTCTTACTAAAATCCTGTTTCTGCCTTCTTTGTTATGGAAAGCCTTGTCAACCACTCCTATCCCTCCCTTTGCTGAAGTAGCACTTAGAAGGAAGGGAATGTAGTAGTACACCTTATCTGCATAACAAATTTTACACACTGGTCACAAAGATGCTGTGTTTCTTTGGTCTTGTGCTCTACAGAATAGAAAACTTCACTGCTTCTGTTAATTTAATTTTAGCCCTGTGGTATTTCTTCATTAAAAATAAAATGACTTAAACTCAAGTCTCTCAAATTCATCCTTTCACCCATTTTACTATCTAATTCTTAGAACCAAGAGTTATCTTGTCTAACAACCTCCTAAAATGCGTGTGCCGTCTGTTTCAGTACTAAGGTAAGCTTGCCCACTCTGTTCTCCTTCATAACGTGTCCAGTATTTGGAAACTCTGTGACTTCTGGTATTTGCAGTCTTGGAATTTGCAGAATAATTGGGGTTTGCTCAACTTAACAATTTTTTTGACAGGGACCTCTTTGCATTTCTCTCCAACAGCACTTTTCCCAATACCAGGCTCCTAAGAGAAAGGAGGATATTACTGTATCATTATCACTTGACCCCTTCCATATAAAATTGGTTGTAATTTTGTTTTGCCTCAAGCCAGCCTAAAAATGACACTTCTTGAAATCTAAAGAAAGAAACTTCAAAAAATAATTTTAAACATTTTTTAGGTACAGTATGGTACAAGTGAGGCTAAATATCTCTGGACAGGACAGTTCCACATGGGAAAAAAGTGACAAAATGAAGCAATCTCTCATTCTGTCTCTAGGAATTTTGAATATGATATCGTTTTGACAGAACTGTGTTTTATGATGAACAAGTTTTACTTAACATACAAAAATACTGACAGCAGAAGGTTCATCAGTGGATTATGAGATGAGAGTTCACACTGCATTACATGAAGTCATTCATCAAGGCTTCAGTCCAGCAATAATTCTGAGTGGGCTGTTCCTGGCATCCTGGTTGAATTCCAGTGGCACTAACGAAAAGGACTCAGTTCTAAAAGCGCTGTCTTTCCTTGTCAGCTGCTGAGTTGTGAAACAGTGGTCACTGGCCAAAATAACCAAAAGAGGTACTGCAATGAAACACCTATCTCTAAGAATAGGAGCTATGGTAGAAAAGAATGATGGTCATTGACCAGTAATTCAGAGTTTACACATGATTTATCTTTGTGAATAGATGCACACTCTTAACTTGTTTAAAAACTATAAAAGCTCAAAAGCAGAATTGAAACAGAGGTATTTATGAAATAAATGCTTTAAAGACATAAAATATATTTGACTTTGTTGACACATTTACTTGAGGATTTCAGATGATTTCAGAAAAATTAATGGCATTGCTATGTACAATTCATATCTGGTAACCTGACTGTGTACTTAAAAAAATAGTGCTAAATTAGTCACATAGGGACAGTTAATCTTAGAATCACAGAATCATAGTTAAAAATGTTTGTTTACTGGGCCACAGTCAATAATATCAAGTCTTCAAAAGTACATAGTCCAAATGTAATAGCCACGTTGTTCCTTCTATGCAAGTGTTTGAAGTTCATAAATTCAGTAAATTAAAAAAACTCTTAAACTTAATGCCTGCATAGTTTAAAATGCCCTCAGGCCTCAATTACTCTGTAATTTACCTTTCTATCATAGTGGCCAGGTGATGTGCCTAAAAAGCACACATTTGGTTGCAATTTAGTTGGAAAGATGGGCGCACTGAAAGTAAGCATCCACTTCCTTCCAATCCACTATGCATTGCACCCCACATTCCTTCTCTAGCTTTGGCAAGTGTCCAGTGCAGCTGAAAATTGTATATATATGCGGAGAGTGATGTTGCTGATTTTTTAAAATGAAAAAATCTGTAGTTCCTTTTGTAGGAGAGACGGAGATCTACAAGATTCAGTGCAAATTCGTTTACTCAAAACTGAGGAAGGCTCACTCAGCATGCAAGCCCCTTTCTATTTCCCACTACAAACACAGAAGCAATGGATTAGCACTTACCAAAGGCACAAAGTAGCTGCAGTAGTTCCGCAACAGTTTTTGTATCAGCACCCAGTAGCACAGTACCTCAGGAGCACACCTTTCTGTAAGAATAGATTAGAAACTGTGTCATGATATAGTGTGGGCCTTTCCAATTGGATATCACTCTAATAATGTTTACAGTGAGATAATACAAATAAACAGTAGCACTGGAAAAAATCTTTGTCCTGTAGAGTGTAATCACAGGTAAAAGATAAACTTCAAATCATTACATTACAGAAGCTGGTAATCTCTGACTTCTTACTCATCTCTGCTATTCTGCTTTAGTAGAACTGGTTGCACTGTGTGGAGTTCAAATAGAATTGCAGTCCTGACTTAGCTTTTTAACAGTTTCAGGGGTTTTGTAGACTTACTTCAATTAACTGAAAAAATACTCTTAACGTGTTAAATGAGATTAGGGCAGGAAGTGCGTGGAACTGTCCTTACACTTAGTGTTTAGTTTTTCATGATCACTAATTGAGATTTGTCCTTTGAAAAAGGATTTTTATTAAAATAAATCATGAAGGGGGTCTAGCCGATAAATCTTATATATAGGAAGAATTTACATACATCAGCCGACACTGAGTGTAAAATGTCTGAGCCTTCTTGCCTTGTGTAGAAAACTACCTGTTGTTTCATCCCCAGACAGCCAGAACTGTAGAACCAAAGCCTGCTTATTGGTGAAAGTGGATGTTACTACTGACATTTGTGTATCTTAGAGGCAAATTTAGTGTAGCAAGGATAGTCTCTCTGGAGTTCTGAAGCTTGTTCACCCATTCCTTGAAATTTTGTGTAATCTTAACTGGATATTGAAAACCCATTTCTGGGTGCAAAGAAAATAGATTATTTCTTACTACATTGTGAAGTAAATTTTCATGTTTCATAAACACGGAATGTAATGCATCTTTATGTTGAAAGGGGAGATTTTTTTTAATTAATGGAAGTTTTTTAGGATGGGAGAGGAATGAAGGAAAAAGGGTAGTATATGAACATGAAGACCATGGAATAGAAGACCTGTCACTACTATATTTAATAATACACCTCTAGTCTAAATTGTAATGCCAAACCCAGGTTGAAAATAGAATTATCAGATATCAGTGTGGAGAGACTTGTAGGTTTGCATCTCATAGAAAACTATCTGTAAATGCAACTGGCTAGTTTTACCTCCTTAATTGTAAAAGGTTTTGTTATGTTTTATATTCGAGAGTGAATAGCAGACACTTGCATGCAGTTTAAAAAGCTGCTCTTTCCATACTGGCTTATAGTGGTCATTTGTCAGTTCTGAAGTACTCAGAAACCACTCAGCACAAAAATTCTTCAGGATTAAGAACAAGACATGGATCACATATTCATTGTGCCTTTTCACCATCAGAAGTTATTAAACACTAGTAAATTAGAAAATAAACTCAGTATCATATTGCAAATAAGTGACATAGTCAAGTTAGACATGAAGTTGCCTGTGGGGAATCAAGGATTGATACAGAAAGATACACCTGAAAGTGTATCTGATATGCAAATAGATCCAGCAGCTGCTGGACTTCATCAGACACCATGTGCTATTTGTATTTTAGATATAAGAGAAGTACATCAGCTGAGAAATCTGGCTGCAAATCTTCACACTTTCAGTATTTAGCTCCATGTTTTTCATTTCTTAGACTGTTTGTTGGTTCGTCCATTACATGCTCCTTAGTACTCATCTTGACAAGTGGAAACAAGTTTTGAGAACATGAGATGGAAAAAGTTAAAGTACCTGGTAATAGTAGCCCATTGTGCATTAATGCAGAATTTCAGGTCCAGTTACAGTATGTGCATGAGCACCCAAAGTACTTGCAAGAGAACATTAAGTAAAGCATTGCTGAATTTGATTCTTGTTGCATATTTGGCAGCAGGGAGGGCAATCATTCCCTCTCAATGTTATGATTTACACAACAGTAAATAAGCTATGTTCTGTGATGTAGTTGGAGTCACATATTTTTGGACTGTATTTCCTTGTATAGCTAGCAGGCAAAAGAATAGATGGAGCATAAACAGCAAATAAAAATGTGAACATGAAGGAGTGATAATAACAGAACTGTGAAATGAAAACAGTAAGTACCAGTAAGTCAAATATATCCCAAGGAGGCTCATTACAGAAGGTGCACTATTGTGTGTGCTTGAATTAGAATGCTGGATGCATACAGAGAACTGTTCTGTCACTGCTTGGAAAGAAAAGTACAGTGACAGCTTTCCCAGGCAGTGTCAAAAGGAGTTATGTGCTTGAAGTAAGCTAGTTTTAGCATTTGGTCACGTTTTCTCTTCCTTGTGCATCTTTAATCTTCATTATTGATTTAGTCTCCATTATCCCCTCATTTC
Source organism: Falcunculus frontatus (assembly GCA_013398115.1). Taxonomy (NCBI): domain Eukaryota; kingdom Metazoa; phylum Chordata; class Aves; order Passeriformes; genus Falcunculus; species Falcunculus frontatus. The sequence goes on from VZRV01003376.1 coordinate 407,155, forward strand.
AAAACTTTTGCTTATAGGTGACATTATTTGGAGTTCCATCATCAAGGGCAGTATCAAACCACAATGAACATTTTACTTGTAGCCAAGTGTTATGCAGAAGGAAATCAGTTTCATATATCAAACTCAATCAGAAAGGTGTCCTCTAGCAGTCCAGCTCACGTACGATGACTGAACCTATCTTTCAGTCACTTGTAAAGCCTTTAAATTTATAGTGAAGAATCAGCCAAAAATCATTTTCTGCTATTTCACCTTATTATTTAATCGTTCCCTTTGCAAATGGATGCGAACATGACAAACCTCAACAAGGGATCACAGGATCTCACAACACTGAATTATCCATGCTTAGGTGATCTGATTGGCTATGTTCACATGTCTAGAGAGGTCAGATACTAAAATAGCACATGCCTTTGCCTAAATTGCTTCTACAGTCTGTTTCCCCTTTTACATCTGGAATTTGTTTTAAAGGGGAAGAGGGGCGTGGGGGGGAGAAAACAGTCTAACAATATTTTCCGAGGTTAACTCACCTCGACACAGGAAGCTGTTGGTGCTTTGTCTGCCTCTCTCTTCCCCCCACACACAGCACGCTCATTGCTGAAAGAAGGACTGAGACTATGCTCACAAAAGCAGGCTGAGTAAGAAATGGAAAATCATAGGCCGTGATTAGCATCGGCTTGAAAACATCCATTGTTTGCTTGCACTTCTGTGCCTGTGAATTTCAGCCAGATCACAGCAAGGATTTTGTGAGTTGCTTTGCTCAAATAATGCTGATTTCAAAGAGCAAAGAAGCTTATTAAGATGCTGTATAAATCGAAATCAATTCTATTTTTGTTTTTAAAAAAATAAAAAGATTCAGCTGAATGTACAGCCTCTTGGCTGGCTTGTAGAAGAGGCAGTGATTTCCAGTAAATAACAGCTGATGTATTCTTCATTTTTGAAGCAGTTTATTCCTAAGTCACAGAGATTCATACCCATCCTTCTTTTTGCGCATGTACCACACTGGTTGGTTGTGTGGATGGATTAACTGTGACAAGCTGTGACATCAGCAAAGGCTGGATGCTGCCTGGCTCTGTGGTTTTGTAATGCTTCCTCCCATTACTGCTGGGCTGACTCATTCCTGCTATAGGGTGAGTGAATTATGCGAAGAGTGGGCCAGTACAGAATGAAGTCTTCAGCGTTGCATTTCTGTGCAGAAGCTGTGCCATAATTGTAAAGCAAGCAGATTTTCCAACCCTGCTTGCACAAATGATAGAGCTGAGAAGCAAATGCAGAAAAATATCAATGCTAATAAATAGACACAGAAGTGGTAAAATACATGAGTTATTTAGTGTGGTTGAGGTAGTCTTTGGCCTTTGAAAAAACCTCTGAATTAGGTTTTTAATCTGCAAAGCATGTGTGAAAAGCACAGGCTGTGTTTTGCTTGGGGACCACCAGGGAGGAAGAATCAGTGTTCATCAGCCTGAAAAATATCAAGTTATCATGGTTACTTTGGAATATGGGGATTTCATGAACATGAGCCAATTTACTTTACCTGTAATGATCACAGGAAGCGAGAGCGAGTGGAGCAAGAACATGGTAGAAGCAGCTGTAGTGTGAGTGAGTACTATATTGTTAGCTTCCACTCTGTTCAGGGGGGGGAAGTGGTGTTTATTAATAACCCAGGAGCCTACCGATTTCTGAGTTACTTATTAATGATCTTGTACTTAAACCTGAAGTACCAGACTAGTAGGGTTTTTGGTTGACACTGAAGAGACCTGGAGAGAACTGCTGAGAATTCAGCCCCTGGAAAGGTGAATGCTAATGAGGGCTGTTCTGCCCTTCATATACTCTGAGGTATCGTTTCAGCAGTGCTCACAGTCCCTTAGGATCTGCTTTTAAGGTCCAGAGGTTTTTTAGGTACTCAGCAGAACAAGAAGCTTATGTTGACAATTGGTGGGTTTGGAGCAAACAAGGTCTTTGTAAAAACCTGAACTTTAAACTGGCTTCATTTCATTCCTCATAGCTGCAAAAGGAATTAGAAAAACCGAGGAGGCGTGATCTTTTTTGTATTGTAAGAGGCACTTGGAGGGCAACAAGTTTCTCTTCTGGAAAAAATAAACTTGCTGACATTTTCTGTCCAGAGCTTTTGACCTTAATCTTATAGATTCGCTGCTCTAAGGTTATGTTTAACATTTAACAGCCTGTTCTGACTAAAAAACCAAGACAGGTACATCTGAAGACTATTCCTTCAGGAGGACCTTGTAGCAGTAAGAATTTGAAATGGCATAGATTATTGTTGTTTGTTCCCCCACCAGTTACTGTGGGAACATTTGGAAGCTTATTGTTTGTTTCCAGTGAAGAGCTTGACTTTGGACACTAAACTCCTCTCCGTAATAGATGAACACTCGTGTGTGTTCTGGAGTTTTATGATCCCTAAAATGGCATCATGCGTTCTAGAAAGGTGGTAAGCAATTCCTTGGGACACTGTATCTAGAGATGCTCCTGATAGTCACTTCAAAACTGTTTTCACTTCATCTTGTCTTGAGAGGGGTAATTTAATTATTGTGCATGTTTACACTCATCAAGAACAATGGTGATGGAGTTACCAGAGTTACCATTGGTCCACATCCTGGGCCTGGACACCATGCACAACAGAGTGTATGATTGCAGGAGCCGCCTTACAAGGGCAGGCAAAAATGGTCTGGCACGTGGCTAAGCGTCTTTATCAAATGAATAGTGGGTATGTAATATGATCATTATCTCAGCAGGGATACTAGATACTGCTATTGCAGGGCAGTGTCTTGGGCTGCACTGTTGCTTCTCTAGGATTGTAACAGAGAAAACCTTCAATGGAGAATGGTCTTTTTTAGGTGGCTCCCTCATGGAGTCCACCTTCCAAGTGTGAGGGTGGCCAATAGCCTGCTGAAAAATTTTACAGATGTGAGTTGCCTGCCTCCTCTGCTAACACCTTGTGCCAAGTTTCTGTCCCTGCTTCTTGGCTACATTTGCGACGAGGTGGGCAGTCTTTCTAAGTAGAAGCTCCGAGTTAGGATGTAAGCAGGCTCTGCTGCCGTGGGAGTGATGTTAGCCAGCCACTACGGCCAATCTGCTGGAAGAGAGGCTGTTCTCAGATACTGATGAAAGCAAGCCAGATTATGTCAGCTTTTGGTGTGTGTGGTAACTGTGTTTGCCAGAAATACAAAAGGGAGACCACACCAGCTGAGTGAGAATGTCAGGATGAGGATGAGTACTATTCCAGTATATTGGCATTTCCCAATCATCTTAATCCTAGGCTCTCTTCAACAGAGTTTCTCTGTTGATGGTTACCCTGCATGGTACATTTGAGTTCCTAAATGGGCTGTGACCTACTGACAGGGGTCAGCCACAAGGCTTCTTGCCCCGAGAGATTTACTTCAGTACGTTACAGTAAAGTCTGATAAAGTTTGCTTGACTTGTTATCAGAGATTCAGTACTTGACTGAAGATCACCTGGAACAGAAACACTCCTTGCCTGTGGTTTTTGTTCTTTCTTCTCTGTAGATAAGATATTTGGTCCAATGTCTGTGTATGCACTTGTTTTCTGGGACATGCAACTGTATTCCTGGACAGGATCAATCCAAGGCAGAAGAGAAGCAACAGATGCTGGGTATGGGAGGGAAGCAATAGCTGTAGGCTAAGGAGTAGTATCTGCAGCTGTGCTAACTGGAGCAGATCTGGCCGTAATACAAGGTGTTGACAGCTAAAGCTGTCTTACTTCTGCCCTCCCAAGAGATTAACTTTGTGAATGGGAGCAGGCTGAAAGTGGCAAGGATAAGAAGCACAATATGAGTATCTTACAATACTTTGGCAAGCTGTCTAGTGCTATCTATGCACCTGAAAATAATTTCCCTCCATACTTGAAAAAAACCTTACTTCCGTTATAGGAGGCAGTGGAAAGCCATTCAAATGGGCCTGTAGCCTTTGATTGAGCAAAGGATTACCCACAAAGCAAGCCTTTTCAAGGGAGAGAGCAACCAGATTTTGTGACAATCAGCAGACACCCCTCTGTACTCATCACCGCTCTTCATATTCACGGTGTGATTGTTGCTCCCAAGATGCAGCACATGGGTCTGGAACTGAGACCATGACACAGACTGGAAAGATACCTCACCAGCAGGCAACAGCCTCTGGAATATAGCAGCCTCAGGCCTGGTGCTTCTATGCACCTTAGTGCCAGGATGCCAGTAAATGTGCTTTGGTGTAGTTGTTTATGACTGAAGATGAAGAAGGTCTATGTGGCAAGTCTCCCAGAAAAATCCCAGCTGAGGAACAGTTGAAAGCTGGGCACAGACAGGACAGCAACCCAAATTGTAGAAGTACTGTATATGCTGTAAAAAAATGCATCAGTCTCACACCAGAAATGTAGTATGGGTAAGGATAAGATCAAAATCTAAGGAAGTGTCAATCCTGTCAGTCAATTAATCATTTTATTAATGGGAGCATACTGTTTGGTTCGCTTGGAAGGGAGATTCTTGTAAAGTGACAGATCAGCCAAAGAACATAAGAAATACCTCTATACCTACAGAAGATCTCATGTACCATCACTCAGTCATGGTTGGCAATGACATTGTGTTTTAAATGTGTTGCTTAATTGATGCTGTAGGAAAAATGTAAATGTCCTGGCACCTTAAGTGTACAGGTGTCAAATAGAAGGGTTTTTTAATGCATGTATTTTCACATAATAGACCTTAAGCTTCCTCAGACCTTAGACTGAAGTCAGGAAGACCCTAGTCCTTTTGTGTTTATCTAAATGGCATTATTAACTTTTTACAAGACAGTGTAGTTAATCATTCTTATGCACACTGACTGTAAGTGTGCATGTAAGCAAATATTTCAATAGAACACAGGGTACAACTGGAAATAGTTAATAGATCTGAGGGATCAGAACTAGTTTTTGCAAAAAAAAACAAAATCAAAACTTGTCTTTGGACTTTGGAATAGGACTTTTTTTTTAAAAAAAAACCTTTGTCTAAGCAAAAATAACCTGATTCCAAATGGCCATTCTTTAGTTCAACAGTGACTTTTCAAATACTTTAAAGTATACTAAAGGAAATAAATTTCTTTCTGCAATTTGCTTCTTTTACAGCTGCACCATTTGACTTGGGCAGGAACTCTTAAGCCCATCAGTGAATGCATACATGACAATTTCTGTTATGGTAGTAGGATGTACTTTAAAAAGCCTGCTTCAAGTCTTTGGTGAAAGAGTGTGACCAGGCTGGGGCTAAGACTGTGTGCTTCGTTCCATAACATGTGGAGCTGGCACAGTGGATATGGCCTGTGTTACATTTACTTTGCCTGCCTTGTCTTCCTCTTCTAGACGCTGGTCAGAGATGTGTTTTCTTCAGATTCCACAGTTCCTTTATTTATTTACTAGACAATTTTGTCAGCCCTTCTTAATTATCTGAGAATTTGGAACTGCTATTACAGTTTCTTCACTAAAACCTTTTCTTGACAAGAAAGCACAGAGGAAGAGCCTCCATCAAAGAGGCTCAGAGATGCATGGGGAGGCACAGAAAGAAACAAGATGTGACTCTCAGCACAGAGCCCAGTATTGATTTAAGAGCTCTGTTGATGGCTCCATTCTCACGTCTAATCCTATGTGCTTGTCATGCTGTGCTAACAGTGATCAGTTGCAAGAACTGTGATTGTCTCTCCCCCTTCCATCATACTGAGGGCATTGCATCAGTAGTTCACTTGTACAACTTTCTGTCCAAGCAAAGGCAAAGTGCCTGGGAGAGAGCAGGCAAGACTTCAGGAGAAGTGGTCAGGCTGCACTGTACCAGAAAATTAGTTGTAGTGCCCTGGCACAGCTGGAGAAATCAACTTTGAGAAGGGTTGCCAAGACTCCTCTCAGCGCTGCTGGGTGACTGGGGCTGGACTTTTGTCAAGGGTGCTTAAAAAAAGCCTTTTGCTCAGGTCATACTGAGGCCAGAATTTGGCCACCAGGCAACCAAGGCCAAGGCTCTTGGTTGGGCCAAAGAGCATTAAGTGACACTAACCTAATATTCTCAATAGAAGGTCATTGTTAATTCCTATTTGGCACTTCATACTGGCAAAAATTCTCCAGCTCTTTCAGATTTCAGTTAAATCAGGCCATAAGTTCAGAAGTTATGGGAAACTGACCCACACAGTACTTTGTATTTGTTTCTACTGGATACCAGGCAAGAAAAGCGTTTCAGGAATTTAAGGTAAATCTTCTAGTATATCACTTATAAATTGCAAATGCCATTTTTCATCCCCTGGCTAAAAGAATGCCAATGTTCCCATGCATGCGCATGTCCAGATTTTGGTACCTGTGTTCCTGCAAGATTCCCTGACACAAAGGGATGCATCATAGGGCTGCTAAGTCTTTGAATGCATTTATTCAAAGCTGGATAAAAGATTTGCAGCCTGAGATCCTGGGAGTACAGGAGAAATACTAAGCAAATGCTTACAATGAAGTAAAAATTACAGACATTGTGTGCACAAATTCAGCATTCTTTGAAAGATACAAAGTTATTTTTCAGCTGGACCTAAATCCATAAGAAGTGCTACTAAGAAATCTATATTATATATTGCAAATTGGGAGTACATTAAGAAAGACTGCTTATGGGGCAATGTGGAAAGAGCTGGCCTAGCAGTGGATAATCCAATGGAAACTGAAAAAACCAGCTTAACCAAAATAAGAAAATCTATGTAAATTTTACTTCAGCAGAGAGTTAGAACTCTTAATATTCTGTTAAAACAATCAGAATTCAGCAAGCAAATCCATTATATTGCTTCTATTGCTGCTGAAGTAGGAAAAGGGCATGGATTGGTCAGGAGACAACTTGCTTATGGTGAACACCCGTTACTTTAGAGGAAGGAAGTTTGTGTACAATTCCAAGAACCCAAGTCACATATGAATTTTGAGGAGGAAGCCATCTGACTCATTATCTACTAATCAAGTCCTATCTTTGCTATAATATTTGCATTTGTAGTTTTTATTATCTTTGTTTTTCAGAGTGATGAATGGCAAACTTAACTACGATTTTACTGCCTTGGATAGCCTTATGGATCTCCTGTGGGAAAATAAGCTGATTCCAGGTAAGGGCAGCTCCCTGCCTCCACAGCTTAGTATATCTGTTTGTCCATATTGTACAATCATTAGAATATTCTTACAGAGATTTTCCAAAGCTGATTTTGATAAAAATTCATTATTTACCTACTTGCCTTTACATCATGTCCATGAAAAACAGTGTGAGCAAAATGATATTATAGCAATTAAGACAACACAAATGGTTTTACACTGCCTTTGAAGGTAGTTTCAGATGGACGGACTTGTAAATGAGATCTCTTGAAGAGGAGAAGACTTTGTACTCATTGACATATACCTAAAAGGGCCAGAGAAGCAGATATTCAAGGAATAACTTCCCATAAATTTATGCAAACGTCCACTGTTTTAAGTTTCCTCTGAGCCCTGCATTTATGTTGGCAATTAATAATTTTGATTACTATAGTCACTGACAAGTAACAAGTAAACAACATCAAATCTGAAATATTTCTGGTGGGAACATCTGAAAACAGGAAAGAGAGCCCATTTAATGATGCTCCTTCATTAACAAGTTTGTTTTAGATGGTGTGATAACCCCTTCATTAATCAAAATGAGATATCATTCACAAAAAAAGGAGACCAATTTCTTATGTCTTTTTAGGATTTGAATTGATGGGGAATCCATCAGGATATTTTTTAGATTTTGAAGATAAAGAACATATAGTACAATGGAGAAACTTAATTACAGTTCTGGCCAGGAGATACATAGGTAAGTTAAAAAAAATAAAAGCTTTGTTATTTATTCTGTTGTAATCCTTTCTAGCTACTTCAAAAAGTTCTGTGTATTATGATCAATTTCAAGACCTTGGATTTCAACACAAAATCAGAAAAAAACCATGCCAGAACAGACCATGGAGACCTTTTACTGGCCAACATCCAGAATGAGTAGAGTGTTCTGGGTAGCACATTTGGCCTGCCTCAAAGGACTGACTTTTAACCTTGTTATACTGTTGTGGTTGTAAACCACCAGCTTTCACTAGAGCATGATAACCTGAATACCTCTCGCATGCCAGCTTCAAATATTTCTAACAAGGCAGAAGACTTAACCTGAATTAAGGGTAGGTGAGTGCCCTAATCACAGAGCTGTAAGGCATCTTGCTCTCACTTTTCGGCTTTCTCAAATATTGCTGCATTTCATCAAAAATGAGAGATCATTTTGAAACTCCCAAATCACATTTCCCTCATTGTTAAAAATAATGAGGGAAATGATGTAGTTGTGTTTCTAGGTGCTGAGTCTCACCTGCAGCCCTAACTAATAGAACTGGCTGTATAAGTCATTTATTGATAGTATTGTCTGGATATGCAGATCACTGATAAATGAGGCCTCTCCTACAGATAGGTATGGATTGGAGCATGTTGCTAAGTGGAATTTTGAAACATGGAATGAACCAGACCACCACGACTTTGACAATGTATCTATGACAATAAAAGGTGAGCATGTTTTGGGGCACTTACGAGTGTGGTGAAGCGAGACAGATGTGTGGGGTGAGTAGAGGGGTGACAGTGAGACTTAAGTTATACTGACAAAGAAGTAAGGTAGACAGGCATGATAAGGAATGTGACAGGTACACCAAATCTGTTTTGCTAAGGTCATGTTACTGGCTACACTTTATTCTCTGCTTGTGTACCAGGTGTAGTAGAACAGAAAAAACAAAACAGGAGTTACACTAAGAAGATGCAGTTCATTAACTTGGATATAAGGTACAGTTAGTAGCAGTAAGGGGGTGAAGGGTGGAATAAGAGGAAAACTCTTCATTGACAGTTGCATGTCTTGGGAACCTATCCATACAAAATCTTTGGAAGAATCTTGTGAAGGCAGCTGAGATTTTGATGTCTTCTTGTGTTGTCAGTGCATAGAAAGGGGTAGTCCCAGTTTGTGAGGTCTTGCCAATGAATCAGATAATAGGGTTATAACATCTGTTGTAGTTTTAGATCCAGTTTCTGTTTTGAGTTGTCATCTTTGATATATACATCTGCTTGGACTTCAGGGTTTCTCAACTATTACGATGCTTGCTCAGAAGGATTAAGAGCAGCCAGTCCTCTTCTAAAATTTGGAGGGCCTGGGGATTCCTTCCATCCCTTACCCAAGTCACCCATATGCTGGAGTCTTCTGTGTCATTGCTACAATGGAACCAACTTCTTCACGGGGGAGACTGGTGTAAGGCTGGATTACATCTCTCTCCATAGGAAGGTTAGTCCAAGATTTTGGTTTAAAGCTGTTTTTTCAATCAGTTCAATCAAAGTTACATTTTATTCTGATTTACGAAGTTGGTGATGATGATGAAGAGTGTCCAGCCTATAGCAGGAAGCATGGCTACCTATTCTTTCAAAACTTTGAAGATGTTTAGTTTCAAGACTTCAGCTCAAAACAGCTTTGCCTTTGCCTAATTCCCAAGGGGAAACAACTCCTGTACTTTTCTTCCACTGTGTATTCTAGGAGGAGCTCATGCAAACAGCACATGCTGTAGGAGATGAGGTAAAAATACTAATATTGTTGGTCCACAGCAGTTTGGTGACCCAGGATATGTTTTATGTTTATGACTCTGGGTTATGTCTGTATGTTTACCACTGTTCTCTCACTACCACTAAGCAGATATGAAATACTGTTGCAGGGAGGTGGGAATTCTCTCTACATCTTGCAACAAGAAGTAGAAGCAGTTCAACAAATTCAGAAGCTGTTTCCAAGTTTTTCTTCTGTTGCCATATACAATGATGAAGCAGATCCAATGGTTGGATGGTCCATTCCACAACTCTGGCGAGCTGATGTGACCTATGCAGCTATGGTTGTAAAGGTAACAGTTCACTGGTAGTTTTGGCACAGTAATGTCTCCTGATGTATTAATGCAGTTGAAAAAGTAGACTTAACAGTTAATTTTTAAGCAGCTACTCAGACTAATAGATCCTAAAAAAAGGAGAGCTCCCTACTGATAAAGTGGAGCTTTCCCTGAATAGTCTGGTTTTAGTAGCTTGATTTAACTTGTATTAGTTTTCTTCATCTTTCCTTAAAAAAAAAAATCCAACCCAAAACCAAACTGAGAACTTGTCAGAGAAGTGCTAGAGAACTGAGTTGGAGAATATATACGGTCCCCCAGTTAGATCCATCTGATAAGATTACTCTACACATGCCCTGTCCATGTAATTCTACTGCTCTGGTGTCAGTACTGCTAGCTGTTGCTTCACATATGCGAGATGTTATTTCCCAGTTCCTTCGTAAGTTTATCTCATCAAGAGATATATCAGGTATAATTAAGAAGTTCCTTGAGCTCTCAGCATAGGTCCATTGTTTGGTTTTGGATACTGGCTGTACACACGGTCTTATTAATTACTGCTAGTAATTACTGATGTTGACCAGAAAAGCAGAAGGAGATGAGAATGCTCGACATTCCTGCCCCTGCAGTAATTGAACCCTGGCCCCAGAGCAAACTGAGTTCTTCCCCTACAGAGCAATAATTTCCACTGCCGGCCTGGTGCTTTGTGAGCCACTACGTTATACAGCGCACAGAGTCCAAGTGCTCCTGTGCAAAGGAATAATTCCCAAACACAGGAGCATGTATGTCACCCAGAAAAAAGATTTATGTTATCAGCTGCTCCTGGGGAGACAAAGGCTCCCAGCTCTCTGAGACTGCATATATACAAGCAGTCTTCTCTAAGGCAACAAGTCATTGACTGCATCATGGAGAGTTTGCCAGACAAAATAGTGTTTATAATGATGTGGTGATATGAAGGAAGAAAGACAGACACATCCAGTGGAAAATTAACACTTGGGTGTATAGAAGCTGAAGCCCAGTGTTCCTTCAGGGACACAATTGTGAGACTGTTCAGTTGTCAACCTTCTGAAGTTCTGCTTGATTCTGCTACTAAGGCACAATCTAAAAAACAGAGAGCTTGGGAACTTTGATGTTTTTCAGGAAGTCAGCACAGCAGCCATTGAAACACCAGGAGAATTAATTCCAGGTTAGCACAAAGTGGGAGAAATGAGTAATTAAGAAAGAGAATCAAGGACCAGCTCTCAGGCACTGGTGTAGCGGGTACAAAGTAACTCCAGATTTGGAGACTCATTTAGGTTTAATTCAGATGGTAAATCCTGTTTGTTCAAGACAGAGAAGCATCATTTGTAGTGCAGTAGACAAGGAAATGTATTCATTATTTATGGAGAGTACTAGGAATAATTATTTCAGAGAGTTACTACTGGCAAAACTATGTAGATACTTCAGATTTTACAGTGATTAATATATCACCTAAAGTATGGTTTTTCTAAGAATTGTGATGAACAGTTTTTTCTTCAGTCTTTTCTAAAAGGCAGAGTGACAGTTCTTTCCAGAATGCTGTGAGGATTTAAAAAAAAATACAGGCACTGCATGTTTGTTGGATTTTCTCCAAGATGAAGGTCCATTTTCTTTGTGACTTTGCAGGTAATCATCCAGCACCAAAACCTGCTCATTTCCAAAGCAAACAACACCATCAACTACTCGTTGCTGAGTAATGACAATGCCTTCTTGAGCTACTACCCCCATTACTTCACACAGAGGACACTGACAGCACGTTTCCAGATGAACAATACGAAGCCACCTCATGTCCAGATGGTGCGGAAACCAGTGCTGACTGCCATGGGCTTGCTGGCACTGCTAGGTATAGTAACCACTGATTAAAGACACATCAAAAACCCCTCCTACCTAGAAGCTTCCAGCCTAAGAAAGATTGTTCCAGCCATCTCACCATTCATAAAAGCAGGAGTTCTTCTACTCACTGTTTACTAGCTGTATTAAGAAAATGAAACTTCATTTCTTCGGGGAGATTGATAGCTCATAAAATATTCCTGAGAGTCTGTTATCCATTTGATTTAATTTGCTGCTTTGTTTATACCCTCTGTGTGCCAACCACTCTTATTTGGTTGACTGGTACTTCCCTCTTGTGATGCAAGGGGTACATCCCATTAGGCTGCAACTGTCTTTAAGAAATCCCTGCAGCTGGAAGACTTGTGCAACATAGTACAGGAAGAACCTCATTCACTGTCACCTGTTTGCATGTTGCTAGCTGAACTGCTAAGCGTAAGAACTGCATATGTAGTATGTTCATGCTCTGCTGTTGTAAAATAAATCTGACTGAAGGCTGTAACTGGTAAAATAAGGCAGAACATAGCTCAACCTATGCTCAACCTATTTGCATGCTTTGACCCTGCTGCTTCTGATACAGGACTGACTAACAATGATGCTTACAGTTGTCACATTTTTTAAAGGAGAAAAGCAGATTTTTGCAGAAGTGAAGATCAGTGGAGATGAAAGTGCTCAAAACAACACAGTTGGCGTGCTGGCATCTGTGCACACCCCAAGTGAGACACAACCCTCAGACAGCTGGCAAGCTACTGTACTGGTGTATTCAAGTGAGGATAACAGGACTTCATCCAACATCAGCACCATCACAGTGAATGCCACCCACTTCCCCAAACTTAGAGGTAAACAAATATCATGTAGGCAGCTCGTGTTAAGTTATCTTTAGGACAGAACATCAGCTGGAAAACTTCTACTGAGTTCCCTTTCATTGCAAGAGTGAATTTAGTTTGCTAACTTTCTCATCTTTTGTGCACTCCTAGATTTTCTCAGGTATAATCGTGTTCTTCTTTGAAAGGTTCACTCCTAATGCCTACACTTTGACCCTGCCTTTAATGGCAACTGCCAAGTGCTACCTTTCTGGAAGTTATTGATCTCAGTGTCCTTGGCTGGATACTGCCAGGCAGCAGTTCCTTTAATGAGATGACTCCAAGACAGCCAACACAAACACACAATTGCACAGCTGATGCAGTTACCCAACAAATGCATGCAGCCTGTGCAAAAAGAGGATTTCAATTCTGGTTATGGAAGTAATAGTTAGAAATGTAAACTTGGCAAATGTAAATTCTAGAGCCTCATAAGAGTGCTAGCCATGGGACTTTCCAGTGGAAGTCAGGGTCCAAAGTTCTGAAATCACTTTTGAAAAGGTAGACTTACACACCTGCTAAATTTATTCTCATTAATCTTTACATCCAAGTAAAGAGTTTACTTTGTTTTGTTTGTGTTCCTACAGAGATGGTGTATGTGACGTATTACATGGATAACAACCAAACCAATCCCTATCTGAAGTGGAAAAACCTAGGAAGCCCTGACTTTCCTTCTCCAGAACAGTTCCAGCAAATAAGGGATGCTGAGGTATGATTATGTTATTGAAGTGTTGTACGGGTAAAGTGCTTGTGAAAAAGACAAGGAATAAGGCCTCTAGTCAGAATTTCCTTAGCCCACAGTCATTCACTTTTCATATACATACAGAATTCACTTGCAGTCCTGCAGAAAAGTGTAGCTAATACACAACTTACGCCTTTGTGTTTATGTTATACAACCTCTTCACTCTGGGCCTACCCGTAAAGTAAGGAGGCACAGTTGCTCCTGAGGAAGTTCCGCCTTCTCCCTGAATCTTCAGTGAGGTTTGAGACTTTTTCTGTTCTGTCTCCCCAAATAAGTCACATGGCCCTGTTTATATTACACAATGGCCAAATTGCTGCATTAGAGAGTTGAAATGAGCCCCCTTAATAACAGAAAACAAACACCTCTCTGAGGTGAAAACTACCGAGTCCAAGTTCAGAAAACTCTGAGGGGCTCACAGGGAGACCTACAGTTTTCCCTCATCCTCACTAGTGCTGAATGCACCACAGAGGTAATTAAGGAATAAGTCTTCTCTGAGAACTCCTCTTGTTCCTATGGATGAAAGCCATGTGGAGATTACTTACCATATGTGAGCATTACGTGAGCAGCCTGTCACTTCAGCTCCCTCTCCCATAATTTCCCCTATGCATTCAGACTCCCAGGTTAAAAAAAAGAGGTCATCTTTATCCCCTTCAGGGCCCACAGACACTACTTGCCTTCTGACTTTGGTGTACAAGACTGTGTCTTCACTTCCCAGTCACCGTAACTGGCTATTGTTAAGGCCTGTTGGATACTGTAGGAGACATCAGCTCTTCCTTGAAAAGGGCAGCAGCAAGATTTTAGATGCTCATGGCTATCTGGTACAGCTTCATCCTCAGAGACCAGCTGTGTAGCTGTTGTAGCTAGCAGTAGCTTGCTCTGCACACTGGGAAGAGATGAGGGCATGGTTTGTAAAGACCTCTAGCCTGAAAGGCATCTGTGGGAGGTTACCAGAAGTGACACATTGTGCCCAAGGGCATTTGTGATCAACCCCATTTGTGAGATGGACAAACCCTCTGTTTCCTGAAGAGCTGGAAAACAGGTGAGATTGAAATCTCCCAGCGTGAAGAACTTTGATGCCTGTAAGCATTAGCATTATCAACTCTATTGGAAATTTAGAGTCCTGAAGTAAATACACAGGCACTTTACACTGATTTAACCGGTGGTCTTTAGGCACTTTAATGAAAGATTTTTCACAACACTATTCTTTGGCTCCACAGGACCCGCTGGCAACAGGCCCATTCCCATTTCCTGAAGGTGGCATCCTGACACTGAAGCAAGACCTTCCCATTCCCTCAATCTTTCTTATCCACATCTGTGCAAGACCCAGATCAGCTCCTGATCAAGTATGTGTTGTATTCTACTATCAGACACATCGAAACAGGAACTGCTTCCTCCCTTAAATCTTAGAAGAAGACCATTTGAGTTAATTTTTTGTTAAAAGTACCATGTAAGAATTAGTAAATAAACAATTCTTCTCTCCTTTGATGAGAAGACTCTCGAAGATATAATTCAAGATAAAGTACTACATAGCAAGTGATAGGAGCCATCACTGAGATGAATGGAAGTTCCCATGGTGGGAAATTAGTAATGCAGGACTGAACAGTGCAGTATTTTTTTAAAAATCACCTGGTATGCTACAAGGCTTGACAACGGCTCTCCAGTTAATAATGGATAGCTAAAGCTAAAATGGAATCATGGCTGCCATATTAGACATCTGTATCTGGTCATCAGTCTCACCGACGTTCATAGTGGTACCCAGAGCCTCTGAAGGTCCTCTGCAAGGTTGACGAGTGGGGGACATAGGCTACAAAAAGCTACAGAGCCAAGAATTTTGTTTTTACACCTGATCTCAATGGAAAAAAAAAATCAAAGCAAATAATTAGTAAGGAAGGTTGAACACAGAAATGTGACCTGGCTGATTGGTTTGTGCAGTTTTCTTACATGGGCTTCTGTCTTTGGACAGGTGACTGGTGTTCGTTTGATCCCTCTCACAAAGGGGCAGGTCACTGTGCTGTGGGACAATGATTGTGTAAAGTCAAAGTAAGTAGCTTTAAAATAAAATGGATACAAATGAGTTACCAGCATATTACTCCATAAGTTTCCACAAGCCCTACAGAGTAAAACAAGTTCACAAATTTATGAGTTATTGCTCCTTGATAGATGATACAGTGCATTTGTCTGACAAAATGAACTGTAGAACCTGTGTGCACAAACTATGAAGAGGAGCCCTGCTTAATTTGCTGCCTGACCAAAGGAATCTGCCTGTTGCTCACCAGCATTCAGTGGTGGGAAGATTGATGGTGCAAGTTATATCATCAGCAGATGCCTAAGTGGGATCTTGCACATCTCTGTAAGGGATGTGAAATGGAAGAGAAAACCTCCAGTTGCTTGCTTTGGCAAACTGGACTTGACTGGAAACCCTCTGTAGGTGAACTCTGAAAGGTGATCCAGTGTACAGCCAGATTGCCTCAGGAAGCAGTGAGTTAGCTCCTTTTCAAGCCAGTCTCCCTAGATTCTTCATCCTTGATAACCCTGGTGTCTGAGTGAAGGATGCGTGAGATTTTGTGATGCTGCATGTACCCAAAGTAGCAAGTCAGTCTAGGTGTTCTTTTGGGGGCTGTTGGAGCCCTGGTTCTTCCTAGTACTGAAAATTCGTGCCATCCTACATTTGGTAGGAATGAGTCAACTCAACATTTCTTATTTTTGTCCTTCTTGTTGAAATAGCCCCCAGACTAGTATTTGGTTGTTCAGCACATTATCAGTTGTATTTACAAACCTCTCTGGTTTTCTTTTCTAGGTGTTTAAAGACGTTTGAAGTGGAATTCTCACCAGATGGGAAAGTCTACCAGCGGATTAATGCCAAAGACACAATATTCACTCTCTGGGTCTACAGTCCAGGTATGGCAAGATCACTCGTATGAGGTAATCTGTCATGTTGATATTGCCACTAATGAGTGTGTGAAACATTGTTTAGTAACTGCTGAAGGTAGGTCACTTGCTTAGTAACATACAGTTTCATCACAACTAAGAGCACATCCCTTCCTTCAGGATCATATTCTCCGTGAGAGCCTTATTCTCAAGGACAAATAGTGATTGACAAATAGTCATGAGGACATTATTAGTAGTATGTCATGGGTAATTGTCACAAAAGCCACTTGTCAGCCAGCTGCAGGCCTGGCAGGGTCCCTGAGAAGTTAAGGAGCACTTTTGTAGCTGGTGTAGAAATATGCAAAAATGATAACAAAAACCCGTGACCAGACCTTGCAATAGAAGCTTACTCGGATAAAACATCCAAGTGAAAGAAGGTAGTGATGGTTTTTTGGGGTATTTTTCTGTTTGTCTGCGGGGGGCCAGGTTGGGTGGGGGGGTGGTGGTGTTTGTTGGCTTTTTGTTTGGTTTGTTTTGTTTCTTTTAAGCAAATGCAGTTTAGTCTGCAACATGACCATCCAACAAATATTGATAATAGGCATTGATCAGAGCTGGGTGAAACACAGACAAACCTTGTCTCATAGTGATACTATTAAAAAAACAGTTCAGAGATGTTTTTACTGGAAATACAGGCTTATCTTACCCTGAGAAAGTGTTAACATCAACAGTGGTTGCATAATAAAAGTTCGGATCTATTATTGCAATGTAAAGGCTACACAGGCAAGCAAAGACTCTAAATCACGGCTATGGCAAATCTCTGAAATTATTATTCATTATTATATTATAATATTATATACCAGTTTTAACTGTTTGTTTCAAAACCAACAACAACAAAAAAGACTGCTTGAAAAAATGTCATGTCTCAGCAGTTCTTATTGCTAGGAACTTCCACCTCACCCATTATTTCTAGCATTCTTTTTCTTCCAGAATAAAAACACTAAAACACACATAAAAATCAATTAAATAGGTAAAATACCCCCACATTTATATTGCTTGTGGGTTCAAAGATTCTGCTAAGGAAAGCTGTGTTCTTTGAACTGGATCAAGGATAAAAAGCAGCAGAACCACGGAACATCAGCTCACATACCTTTATAAAGTAAGTGGTGCTGCTTCCTGAGTAGAGCAGATGGTTTTCAGTCAGCCTGCGTGCTTCTTGTTCTGCTTCTTTGTTGAACCTGTCCCCACATAACCTGTTCCAAAGGCACAATTCAGGCAGAAAAGTAAGTTGGAAAAAAAGGAGATGACTAGTTGTGTATTGCAGATGTCACAGCCTTTTTCCGAATGGACTGCTGGGAAAGCAGTCCTGTAGCTGTACTTGCAAATCCTAATAAGTAGAGAGGACATCCTTGGTGAAACAAGATAAAAAAGCCAGTACTTGGCTATGATGAATTTATTATCATTTTTAATCAGACAGGCACAGACACACTTACTTAGGGTGCAGAACTGATTTCCCCAGCCCGTTCCACAAACCTACATTTTACAGGAGTAGTGCCTGCTTCACATCGTCCAAGTACCACAGGTGTCAGCGTTTCACAGTGACCATTTCTAACCTTTTCATTTGCAGGAAGCTCAGTCTCCGGCTTTTACAGAGTGCGTGCCATTGACTACTGGGGGAAGGCAGGCCTGTCCTCTCTTCCCGTGGGGTATGTTGAAGCTTTCAAGTGACTCTGAAGAGTGGTGCCTGGCTTGGTGTCAGAGTGGTGTATGTTCCTTCCAAATGACAACTCCCCAGAAAAATAAACTCCTCCCAGCCTGAGGAGGGAGTATGGAAATGACCTGATGAAGTTAGGAATGCAAGTTCGAAGCAACTGCCCCTATTAACTCTTCACAGCACAAAAGATGGCATTATCAAACAACCACAACTGCCAACCCAGCTGGTAGGAGGCTGCCGTAGGACAGGGATTCAGCCTGGCAACTAGGAATTACGGGGATAAATATTTATTATTCCCTATACACTGAGCTAATGGCCAGGGCAAGCTGAGATTTATAGAGGACACAGACTGTAGCAGGAACATGAGCATTGCTTCACTGTGTGAGTGAGGATGGTAGCAAAGGCACGTGGAGGACCTGTCTGAGAGTGAACTGCCTGCCTTAGCTGCCAGGCTGTCTTGACGTAAGTTTGATGGAAAAAGGCACGGCAACCAGACACATTCAGAGCAAGAAGTGAAGGATCCTTTATTCCCTGCTGGTTAGTCACAGTGGGTTATTTCAGAACACTTGCCATGTCTTCAGGTGTATGAGGTTTTTCACTCTCTCACAGAGGGGTTTCCACCCAGCTCTCTCAGTATCTGTGACCATTACATGATACCAGAGCTATTTCCCATACTCAGAGGAAAGGCTATCAGCTCATTCTCAGAGGGGAGAAAGCACAGAAAATGCCCTAGCCTCCAGACTTCACTGCCTTTCCTATTTTTTGTTTTTGTCCAAGTCACCTGTTTGTACTATGGCTGTCAGCTGCTGCCTCTTTGTGGTGGAGGCTCTAACCCTGAAAGTCCCTCTTTCTCTCCATTGCTGTTGCCTAGCCGGGTGTCCTTCAGCCCTTATAGCTAATGCCTCCCCTTGCAGACTGTAAGTGACCACTCAGCTCTGCATGGCCAGGAGAAAGCTGAAACACTAGTTAGAGACTTTTGTGGTTTTATGTGACAGGACAGCACACCCTTGAATGTAGCAGGGCTGCTACTTAGGACACTTAGGAAATTAACAAAGAACAGTTGGAGCGGCTGTGCTTTGCAAAGCATGTGCACAAGCGTGTGACAGCCCTAGATCATGGGCTACGGATCACCACTGGCTGTGCTTGCAGCTGCCAAACACTTTGTGTAAACAGCAAAGTTCCCTGAAATTGCAGGGGTGCTGTTTTATTCTTCCCTTTTCACAACTGGCACAGTTTGAGCTGTGCCTTTAACAGGCTTGCAGAGAGAAGGATAATGCCAGTGAAAACAGCCCAAGTGTTTTCCATAAGAGGAGTGACTTTGTCACACAAACAAATCCCCTACTGCTCTCTTTGCTGACATCAGCCACCTCACCAACACAACAACAAAAACTGCATATTTGATGAAACATTCACGTCTCAAAAAAGAAGTGCCCAAGTTTGCACAGTAGGAGAGAGCTGAACTACCTCAAATACCCTCAACTTCTAGAGCACAGAAGAGAAGCATATGCAAAAAGTCAGTGTATGTGAGATGTGGCCTTGTATCTCCTCACTTGCTGGTTACTTGTTCTTGTGCCTGTACTGAAAATTAGCCTTAAAAGATGCATTCTGTCACAGAATTCAAAAGAAATATTTCTTGCCTTCTTTAATAAGGGGCATTTGTCACATCCTGGTCTTCCAATTCCTTGTCCACACAGGCAGAGCAGAAAAAGGCCATAGAGCCTACTGAATTGAAAGCCCTCTCAGTTAAAAAAAAAAAACAAACTACTGAGACATTCTACTTGGATGGGGATAGTAAAAATGCATTTTAAAGTTGTGGTAATAGCCCCTGAGTGAAGAACCAGTGTACACAGTTAAGTAAAATCTGGCAGTTAACACATGTTGTTTTGCTAGTATGAGGTGGAACCACAAATAAAATTTTTTAGAGAAATACTAAGTCTAGGGTCTTGAGAGATTTTAGTGTGTCTGAAGCAGGGGAAGATACAGGAGCTGGAGAGGACAGTTTAGTGTGTTAGGATGTCCTACCTGAGTAGCCCTTCTGCTTTAAAATTTTCCCACCCTGGCAATCAGAATATAGCAATCTTTATCAAACCAAGGACTATGCACTAGTTACAGGTGTATTAAACAAAAAAAAAAGAAAAAAGGGAAAAAAAGAAAAAAAAAAAGAAACATAGCTGTAGTGAATAGTATTGATTTTGTTATGCAGGGATGAAAATATATAGATGTGCAAACCATGAAAAATAGAAGATTTCTTCTGAAAATCTTCTTTGCTGCTATGATATAAACTCATGCCTTTAAGAAATGAACATGTGTTAACAATTACAGAGAGAAGAGAAGTTGGTATTTCCAGGTATGAGTTTATTTCTAACGAAGTATAAAAGTTTTGAAATGGCGTTTTCTTTTTTTATCATTTAATGTATACAGAAAAACGCTATTTAGTACTTGAAACTTGAGATTTCTATAACCATCTGTTGCTGACTCTGGTAGTGTTTCCAAAATTGCATGTTTAACTAATTTCCTCTGTTACATGTAATGATCAGCCCCCCGTTACAGTTTGAGTTTTCAGAAGTGCCAAGTATCCATAGCACTAGGTGTGAATATCAGGTGCTTAGTAGTTCTGTAGTATCATAACCAAAGCAAGACTGCAGAGCACTCATGTATTTCTCTTGCTGTTCATTAATCCAAATAAGAATATGTAACTGCAACTGCAACATGGGATTGTTTGCCTGCGCTTCAAACAAAAGCTTGTGAAGCTATATAACCATTTTGCAACTGAAAGAACCTTTCAACTGAGTATTTTACATTTTCTAATTGTGTATATGCTACATTTGTTACCATCTTTTTTGCTAGCAAATAAAACCAGTTTTTAATCTTTCACATGAACCTTGTAAAAACAGGATCTGATTATTGTGTTGTAGAAACTGCTTAAAACTCTTATGTCAACAATTTAGTCTTGGGAAGTAAAGACTATTCTCAAGGACTGTCATGTTTTAACCCCAGACAGCAACCAAGTACCACACAGCTTTTTGTAGTGGCTACCAGCACAAGGGGTAAAAGGTAGCTTGACTCATGGAAGTTCCAACATTACATAAAACTGAAGCATAAAGGGAACTTTACCATAAAAAATTTCAAGGCTGAAGTAGAAACCTAAATGCATAGATTGCCTCAGTTACCACAACCTGGGGAAAACTGGTCAAACTCAAGGTGGTATCACAGTGTCTGATCTCAGGACTTGTAGCGTCCTTGCTGTAAGAGGTTCACTGGTGTGTGAAGGACAATATCCTTGCAGGGTCCCTCCTGCTGTTACACAGTCATAGTCTTTCTGCCAGCACTAAAGGACCTTCTGAGGACAGAAAAACAGTCCCTTTAATGCATAAACAATTTTTTTTTTTCTTGTTAGTGGAAACTTTGTGCAGTACAGAGATTATGACTTGGGACCTATACACACACTTAAAACCCAGGAATAATAGACTGCTTTTCATCAGCCAGCTCAAACAGCAGACAGAAGATGTCTGCCTCTGGATATACCCGAGATGTTTCATGCTGAACTCAACAGAATTTCAAGAGAAGTGTAAATCTCATCAGAATACACTTGTGGCTGACTTCCCTACTCTACGTTATCTTTCACATTTCCTGCAGTCATTGGAGAGAAATGGCTATGAGGTAACTCCCATCTGTTCACTAACTCACCACATCACACAATGAGGACCTGCTTGTGGAAACATTATCCCTCAAGTACAATTCCTGGGGTATGTGAACTCTATGGTGTATTCAACCAAAATCGCCACTATGTTTCTATGATTCTGCAGGCTTTGCCTCATGTGGCTAAGGAGGAATTTCACTGCCTGTCTCATCTAGACAGACTACACCAAGCACAATAAGGATGCATTTGGTCCTGCATATTGATTGCCTCTTCTTGCTACAATTCTCATCTGCCGTGGTCATGCAATTACTATAACCATAGACATTAAAAATCCCACTTCTCTAAGACTGGTAGTATTGGTCTGAAAGTTCTGGCCGAAGGCCACACTCCTTCAGCTGCGGGTTAGCGTTGTCTAATCAGTTGTTATACAAGTCCTAAGTTCACAGATTCCGCCCCAATACTTCCTGCTGGGAGAAGGGTGCAAGTGGAGAACATTCAATCAATGCACTGACCTTGCACTTAGTCCAGCAGAAAAGGCTGATATTTTTTCAACACTCAGTAGTTCTCTATCTATGTGGGCTTTTGTTAGCATTGCCTGCTAGTGCTCCTCTGTTTCTGTCCTTAGCTTTAGGTGGTAGTTCACAATCTTGTTTCTTATCAGGGTAGCTTTCCCTAGACCTGAAGAGCAAGAACACCTTTGTTCAAGTGGGTTGAGAGCCTTATGAGTATTGTCAGGAAATCCTGAGAAGTACAAGTTTGAGAGACTTTTCTGCATCCCTGGGATGTCTCTGGTCCTGGAGAGTCTCTGGTCTTTGGTTTCTATCTTCCTTCCGGTTACTGTAGGTAAGACTGTGCAAGCATCTCGCAGAAGCTGTTTGACAGACTCTGAACATCTTCAGTCAACATCAGCCTTGTGCCACACACCTTTTGGAAGCCTCAGGAGTAGGGGCTGTTCAGCTTGGTCTTACCTCTGTGCTTGGTAATTGTAACTTGTAAAAATTTGTGTAGTTGACAAACTGCAGGGTTCAGCAGGGTGCTGGGGTGTTCTAGACTGGTATTTTTATTACTAGGAAACAAAGTGAATGTGATTTTACTACAAGCAGTGGGAAATACATGTCAATAATGCTGGCTTGGGTTACCCTTTTTCTACATGGAGATTTCTAGGTACTCTTCTTTTGGTTTTCTCTATCTATGAAATTCTTGGCCGTAAAACCAGTCTCTTCTATATCTTTCAGTTCTGTTTTCAGTATCAGATACTGAAAACTGGATTATGAGGGCAGAGGGGAGCAAATTACTGGTAATGCCACTAGAAATGCAAGCACCTGCTCATTTAAAGCAGTGTCTGGTGTCACTGAAAATAGCATCTGTTTTACTGCATTTGTGGTTCTCCCCATGGGAGCCTTGCTGTGGGTGGCTCTGTCTCAGACATGCTCTCCAGTCCTGGTTTTGGCTGAAGCCATCTCAATGGTGTGCCTGCACCCTGCCCTGTGCCTTACTGCCCTCACTTGCTGACTGGACTTCCTAGGTGAATCCCAGACTTGCCTTGTCAACATGTGCTTGTCTGATGATCAGCAATGTCAGAGGACCTGCCCCTCTCACCATCCTTGCCCTGCTCCTCTGCTGGGAGTGACACTGCCCCGCCTGTGCTGGGAGGACCCTTGGCTGCCGTCTCACCTGTTCTCACTGAGCATCCTTGGTCTTTCTGCTCCCCAATAGACAGGACAGCAGGTAATAAAAACCAGTTCCAAAGGTGCCTTTTTTTCAAAAACATTTATTGACAAATGCCACATTAGGTATTCCATTGAAAATTCAAATATCACTAATATATTGCACACAGGTTACAGATCCCCCAATATTTTCATGTGTTTTTGAGGAAAAACACACTATTCCATACTATGATTTTTTTTTTATTATTAGTTGAGTGGCAACTTCAAGACCAAGAGGTCTGGTTTCTGTGCTTAAGGATAGGATCAGAAGCGTACGTTTAGCAGGCCCCTGGAAAGAAAGAAAAGTAAACTTTAGTCTGTGTAAGTAAATTTGCAAAGTGCTTTAACAGCCTTTTAATCTTCAGTGAAGCTATAGCTACAACCTTCCTAGAGTACTTCTGAATCACAGTACAAGACTACGATGTGGGGTGCAAAAGTTGCTGTTTGCATTGCTGTGTCTATTGGCACAGACTCAGGCAGCTTTTCCTAGCTAGCCGTGGGCTTTCAGCTTTCCTGAGTGCTCAGCCATGACCCTGCAAACCAGCTGCCTTCCCTCTGCTACAGGGAGCAGTACAGAGGGGTACGGGGGAGGGCTGCCCATGCCATGGCCGTGGCCTTGGATGATGGCAGTAGCTGCTCTGTAGCGGAGGACTGGCTGACACAATGATGTGCTGTTCAGGAGGTTTTAGCTGCCATTCCTTGTCCCACAGTGTGGAACGTGTGTTACGTGGCTTAGTAAAGGGTCAAGGCAAGGCACTGAGGATGTGAAGGATGTGGGTACTCAACTGCCAACAAAGAGGAATTTCTGCCTCCAGCATAGCCCTAAAAAAGTATCTGCCTATCTGATGGACACCATTTGAACTAGAAGATCAATTCCTGTCCCTCTGGAAAAATGTTCTCAAAGTGGGCTTTAGGCATGGTCTGTTTGCATGTATGTGGTGCAACTGGTGACTCCCACTGCCAGCAGACACAGTCAGAAAAGCTGCTCAGAGCCCCTCACCTCTGCTACTCAGACCACACAGGACACAAGTCATGATGGAACTAAGGAGTGTGAGGGTGGTCCTTCCTGGAGGCAGCTTTCCTGGAGGACACTGCACAGACCCAAGGTAAGATACTATTATGCAAGTGGCCAAGACAAGCATTTCCAAGTGCAGAAACACCAGCTTATTGCATCCATACCTGTCCTGTCTACTACAGTAACAAGGCTGATCTTCTTCTCGTAGTGTACCAGTTTCAGCACACAGGATTCCTGTAAGTAGCAATCTTAAGGCTGCAGAACCAGCCTGTAGCAGGGTCTTGCCCTTGCATGGATTTCCCTTTGTAGCTATTTTCTTACTAGATCTAACATTAAGAAACGGTTGCTGAGAAACAACAACTGAGTTTGCTGCGGTTCTGTCACATTAACAACAAATGCAATCACCTACTGTACAGCTCAGTGAGTTTGCTAAGTAGCCCCAAGTACCTGACTGAAGCACAGGCTGGAACTGGCCAGACATGCAGATTTCTTCCTGCTTCTGGCGCACGATGCGCTGGATGGCTGGGGGGAGGCCACGGGGATTGCGCGAGAAGATCAGGGAATAGCCGTCATCACAGGAGCCGTCCTCCTTCAGGCTGCGGCAGGCGTAGGTGATGGCATAGTTATCGTAGTCGGTATCAATCACCCAGTAGTTATCCCCTGAAACATCAGAACACATGGGTTTGTCACAGAGGGCAAAACAGAGCAGAGGTGGATCCTTCAGCAGGGAAATGACAAACTTCAACACATGGCAGGGATAGCTTTCCAAAGGATCTATAATCACGTCACATATCCAGCTTATCTCAACACCATGAAGGGACAAAATGGGACAAGAACAGGGCATCTTGAGACCATGTTTTTCCCCATGATACTCAGTGCATTTTCACCTTTTGTTTCTTAGGCTAGAAGTATTAGGAGGACTAGGATTTTCTAGGTTTTCAATGACAAAATACCTCTCGCTTACTCAAGCATGGTGGAAGGAAGGACGTACAGTACAGATTACATTTCCTATACAGGAAGCCTCAGTAAAACATTCCTCCTGTTTTCTAGCCTTGCTCAACTAAGTTCTTTATGGTGTGGCTTATCTGCCAGTACTAAGTGAATGTATTTCTTTCTTACACGTTGGAAGTCCTCCCCAACTTCCACAGCTGGAGAGCCGCAGCTATGGGAGACTTAGGCACAAAGGATGGGCTTTGAACGGCACATAAGTGAGGTTCAGCATGAGCAGTTTCTGAGAGGGGGACTTGAGTTAACAGCTCCATTTCATTCAGTCCAGCTCTGTCTGCCTGAGGAAAAATGTCTTGTTGCTGGGGTCCACCTGTCTCCTCTATTTAGCTGTGAGGAGTACAAGGATGACTGACCTCAGCACTTTTATAAAGCCCACAGTGGGGCCCAGGAAGTATTGCATCCCCAGGTTCAACACTACACTTGGCTGCACAAAATCCATGTGTGTGGCCCAATGCATGTTAACATATATGGTGGATAAGAGGGATCTCTGGGGAGTCTCTGGATGCTGCCCTTTCTGTGGAGATAAAATTCACTGCTTGGATAAAGCTTCCTCCCCAAAAAAAAGGATGTTTTGTCTTCATTTGGAGCAATCTGAGCTGAACTGTTTTTCCTGCTCATATGTTGAAACACACTTCTAGACAACTGTAAGCAATTGACTAGCATTAGGGGGCTGGAGAATTTCACTCACCACCACTGGAGAGGTAGCTGGCCAGTCCCTGGTAGGTCATGTACATTTTTGCTGGAGTGGTTGGGTCAGGTACTGTATACTGAGCAGCCATGTCAGCACAGATCACCCAGAAACTGCAATGAGATCCATAAGACTCAAGGTAAAACCTGGCAGCATGAGAGCTTCGAATGTGTGTCCCTCACTCAGGACTTGGGCACAACTGCCTCAGGCAAGGGCACGGCCTTCCTTAATGCGAAGTCACTGTTTGTCATTAAGTAATGCAAATCTGCGACACCCCCCAGTCACTGCCAGTGATTGCTGCTGCTGCCTGGTCCCCAACTCTGCTGTACCCCTACGCTGTGGCTGGGGCAGTGCCCTGACCCTCCTCCAGTTCAGTAGGGTTTTCACCACCCGTTTCTGTACAAGCAGACAGCCACCAAGCACAATAATGAATGTGGCTTCTTGGCACCCTGCTAGTAGTCTGCAGGGTGAGCTGACCTGCAGTTGGGCTCATTTGGGGTCAGTAGCTGTGCCCAGGCAGAGGAGGGGAGTTGGCTCTCCCCCGTCTAACCTTTCCCAGCAGTATGAGCACAGGGATGTCTGTTATAAGCACAATAATAGTTACAGCCCCTCTGCTAAGCTGGTGAAAAGTCATCACACAGCCTTTGAGACACCCTGTGGCAGTCCATTTGTTCCAATACCCTTCTCTGTTTGGTATCTGCTTCTCTGAATGCCACCCACATTTCAACGCTTTTTGTCAAGCATTACGTGGATTTATGAAACTGTGGAAGGGTTCATTCCCCTCGCTCAGGCTGCACTTCCCTTTATCCTGCCTTTGCAGAAATAAAATTTGCAGCAGTCTTGTGACCCCACTTGTTTTCTGAAGAGTCCTTCCAGGAATCTTCCCACTTGCACTGTATGGTATGCCTGCAAAGCTTCATTTGCCCATTCTCAAAATATCCTGGAGTGCTGCGCTGTTAAGATGTACAAGGTTCATAGCCACCTGCCAGCGCTAGCCTATTGGAAGCCACAGATTTTCTTTTCTGCACTCAGAAAGCTATTTAATCTCTTTACATGCTGTAATTCCTTGTAGTAATCAAGACCAACAGGCAAAACTCTAAGCTTCCTGCCATCTGTCCATTCAGGCATTGCAATTACATCTAAGGGTTGACCACACGTTCTCCTCAGAAACCTGTCCACCACTGTTTTGAGACATCTGTAAAAGTAATGCTCCTCTCCTTCCCCATACTCTCTCAGTGAAATGAGTGTTGTCCTGTCCTCGCAGCCCCACAGCCTTCATTAGCTCCTTTACTTGATTGCAATTAATTTATCTAACCACTCCATCAATCAAGATTTGACTTTATAATTGACTTCATGCAGTAGTTTTGTGATAGACCAAAAGCTGAGCCAGCCTGAGAAGAAATTCAGGACTCAAAAGTGTCTAAACTCTAGCTTCTAATCTAACACCTTGGCTAAACTTCCCTTTTTGATGAAGGAAACCCAGCCATGTTGTGTGTTTGGGATAGATCACCATCCATGTCCCCCTCATCCAGTACCTCATGGCAGCAGCTAGAACTGAAAGTCAAGAGAGCTCACCCAAAAAGCTTCACTCGGCCTTTGGAGGATGCTGTCATTGTGCCATCTTCCTCCACGGTGTATTCAGCAGAGATGTTGTCCTGAAGGAAAAGGCCTTCTGGATCCTTCTTGGCCAGGGCATACCATTTCCCTGCATACTGTCATGGAAGTGTATTAATACCTGGATTAACCACCATGGCAAGATTAGCACAAAAGCCATTTTGTGATCAAGGTGCCTTTCTAACTTCCCATTGCCTGATAAATGCCAGTCTGAATTTGGGTGGGAATGTAGCACACAGATCCTGCAGTGCTGCCTGATGAGCCCTCTGTGCCAGGAGTGGGTCTGATAATGCTTTTGTGCCAGAAGAAGCGAGTCTAGCAGCTCTGCACTGCTGTGTGCGTGTACTCGCTGTCAAGTGAGACATTCCTGTCATAATGACCCCACACCAAAAGCATCTCCCATCCTAAGATGTCTTCTGAGAGATTGATTCTTCCCTGTTCTGTTCAAGCCCCTTCTCTTCCATGAAATACCATACCAAATTCAACAATATCAAATTGCAGGCACAAAGACTGTATCAAGCTGTCTGGAGACAATCTTTGTGGCTTCCAGGGGCCACAGTTGATCTCTGGTGGGGAAAAGGGTCTACCCAGCAAGGCAGAAAGTGATGACTATGTACTCAAAACAAGGAGATAATGTGTTGGGGAGAGTAACAACAGAGAGAAATGGAATGAGATTAAGGGAAAGAATATATTCATGCAAAAAATGGGCCCTGGAAAATGTACAAGAAGTATCTAGTAAAACGAAAGCAAGATCTGAACAGGTGACTGACAGAGGGGAAGACCCTTAAAAGTTAGCATTATCAGTAGAAATGCTGAGAAGAGCCAGCTCTACCTGTGTTAAATTTGATTCTGCAGTGAAGCTAATGAAATCTGTTAGGCTAGTTATATGCTTAAGCCTGCAAGCCCTTAATTCCCAAATACAGGAGCCTGAGCAAAAAACTTTGACTTTTAAAAGTGGGATATTCCCAAAGCTCTCCCTGGACATGATTTGTTTCCAGCAAAACCAATCTTGTATAGAGAAGATGTTTGCCACATCCCAGCTGCCCCTGGAATTGTATTGTTTTCTGACCATTAGTTAAAATCGGTACTGACACATGTCTGGACCTTTCCAACAGTAAGTTAGCCCTCACTTCCTCCTCAGAAGCACAAATGATGTGTTTAAAGAGTCAGTGTTCAGGATACCAGACTAGGTAAGATTTCCATTTGCTATAACTCCCAAGAGTGACTAGTGGTGGATGCAATTACCCTAGGGCTTGTGCTTGAGCTTCCTCTCTGATGTGGATCTAAGTTGTATCTTTCGCAGAACTGCTCAAAGCTCAAAGCTGTGCTGAGCTAACAGAAGATGACCTCTAACTGAGTAACATCCCTGGCTTTCAAGACCAGTTTTACCATAATGTTCAGAAGGTTAAATAGTACTGAGAAAAGCAAACTACAGGAACAGCATCTGCAAGACAGCGTATGAAAGAAGTTAACTTTTTGATGAAGAACCCATTTAGATGAACAAAATTCATAACCTGGAAAAACAGTTTATGTGTAAAGCTTCTTCACATGTACTATTGAAGTAACCATAATTACCCTTTTTGGATCAAAATTGTCTTTCACAGCGAAAGACTCCACTGCACAGGTCTGAGCTAGGCTGTATTCAACAGTGTAGAAGACCGAGGCCAGGAAAACATACTGTGCATATTTCATTCTGCAAGACAAAAGCAGACATGGGGGTTTATTTCATGCAGTAGATGGAGGTAGCTAGTGCTACAGATGCATGTCCTTCGTTTTAAAATTAGTTTCTTTCCATACTAAGTAGACAACCAACTCTTCCACTGATACTGAGTCATTGTGGTGCCTAAATTCAGCCAAAACTGAACATCAGTGGCAATTACTTTGCAAGAGTATTTTGCTTGCCAGTAGTAGTAATGCAGTTCATGGTATTTTTGTATTATAAGTCAAGCCAGACTATGGATAAGGTTGGTAAGAATTGGTAAAAAATGGAAATGTTTTGAATTTTGTTTTCACAGGAAGAAAAATGTTCTGATGAGATCTGGTAAAGCACTGTACATCGTAAAGATGTTGTTTCTAATTATTTCACAGTGAATGTCCACTTTACTTCCAAGCCAGCAAAGCCGTGTTCTTTATCACCAGTTCTCATCACCAAAATAGACCTTTTCTAGGTGCCTGCTCTAATGGCATAATACACCTTGGTATTGGCTGCCCTCTGACCATTCCTTCAACAAACATGACAAATAATATTAATTTTCTAGAGGCTTGGTCTGTCATTGCAACACAACCACTAGGTGCCCATGGCTTTATTTTTCTCCTTGGGTATCCCAGCTCATCCATATCCCAGTATATTTGTTTCTCAGAGTTTGGGAAGAGAGCACCTTCATGATACATTCTTGCAGAGTATTTGACCCTGAATACCTGCCCTGATGCCAAGATAGAACAGTTACCTGACGCTTGTCAGCACCATCCAAGCTGAGCTACCAACCCAGAGCCCAAACGCCCATGCAGCTACTCTGTTCCTAGCTGCTGCCATGCAAGCTGCACTTCCCTCCTGCAAGAGATGCCAGTCTGATCCACCTCTGCTGAAGAGAGACCTACCTGCTGAGTAGAGATGTTGGAGATCCTTGAGACTACTCTGCTTCAGTCTTTGGGCTGCAGGTAGCAGGAGAGTTTTGTGACAATTGTCCTCCAGCTCCCTTTAAATAAGGAATCTGCAAAGTCACTAATTGGTTATTTTTGCTCGTGTGCCTGAATAAAACACTTAATCTTGGATAATCCATTACGTAAAAACCAACTGTAATCCTCACACTGGTGGGTCTGACTGCTATACTAATACAAACACAGCTTTTACATAATGGAAAAAGCTGTCCAGAAACCTCGTAAATCTGCTGATTTGATTGTACCACTGCTTTGTCTCATTGAAGTCTTTCTGCTTCTAACACATGTTAGGAGAATAAGCACAGAGCATTAATTAGAGAGACACTTGGACTATACACACGCATCTGCATAGGCACATGTTCAAGTTTGACAACTTGCATGGAGCAGGTACATAATTAGCTCTTCTGATACCTGCATCACCAAATCAAGGTGATCCTTGCAAGAGGAGGAAGACATTATACGTCACATACACGTGGGAGGGGACAAAAAGACAAAAATGCGGTTTTGTCCTCATGTTCATACTAAAATCTTGAGAGTAGTCAGTTTTCCTGTGCACTGAAACATTTTTATGTGCATTCTTCCTAGCTAATTTTGTCAACAATTCCAGTTACATAAATACTACTGCTCTGTCCTTCCTAAAATGTTCCTTCTAGTAGCCTTTCATGGGGATACCAAACATCCCCAAAAGATGAGAAGGCAGAAATCACTAGAAGAGTACTTTTGGCAGCAAACCATACCTGTCATTCTCAAGCACCTGAAGAATTTCCCCAAATGCAAAGGCTGCTCCTGTACTCTTTCTCCCAGTCTCACCTGGGAGCTCTAAGACTTCAAACATTCAAGTAGGAGTTGCCAGTATTAGCAGTTATTCCTCACACTGGGTGCTAAGTGCTGGGGAGCCTTGGACGTAACCACTAGAGACAACCCTGTAATTCCTATGGAGTGAGCCCAGGGAGTCCTGAAGCTTTTGGTTCAGATCCAACAGTCTGGACTTCCAGAGTAAGGCTAAAGCCTTCTGGATGTTTTGGGCTTGCTCCAGTGATCACTTACCACCTCTTGCCCAGGAATTCCTGAACAGAAGCACACAATTTTGCCCTGTGGCTGGTGTGAATTGTGTTGCTTTCCAGGCAGCTTGTTTAGGGCTGGCCATTGTTTGGAAAATGCTGTCCTTGCTTGCTGCCAGAGGAAACTTTGATGTGGCCTCTGTGCATCTTCCATTCACACTTTAGAGGGAGGCAGTGGTACTTTGCATGGAGCATAGTGACTGAATGTACCCTGTTCATGCTGTCTGTTGTGTCTTCAGAGGCAGCCTGGGCAAGTCCACATGGGAATGAGCTGATGGTCATTGGGACTGCTTGGCCGCTTAAAGAGTCACACAAAAAGTAACTTCTTAAACTGCATTTCGGGGCTGGATGCCCGTTAGGTCTTAAAGGGACTGACAGTGAATATGAAGTGTGCTCTTCCACCCTGACATGGGGACTTGACAGCGAACAAACTGCGGTGTTTTCTGTAAATTAGAAGGCTTCCAAACACTTATCACTTCATCTGTTTCCAACAAAACAGATTAGTTTATGTCCATGTGAGACATAGGTGACACTCGAAGCCATGCTTAGATGAACTGCTTAATCCCTTGGGGATTAGACACACGCTAATAATAGCTAATCACAGCACTAGATTTTGGTTGGTAAGCATAACATCTGTCACTGCATTATTTGCTGTTTGGAGCAAGAAGAAAACAAAAGCAAATTTACCTTTATTTTTGCAGTATTATGGTCATTTGTGCTGGACATAGGAAAAAAAAAGGGAGGAATCAAAGCATTGAAGCATATTCCTGGGCTTGTTGAATTTGATGTAACATGAAACAGATTTTATAAAAACAAAGATGCTCTACTGGCTTTGGTTGTCAAAGAAGATAGCCAAGACCCTGTTCCAGACCTGCTCATCAAAACTGGCTGGTTTTTAGTAGAAGAGGTGGCCTGACCATTCAGTGTACTGAACTCAGCACAAGGGTAACTGCTAGTTTTAAGGGCTTGCAGCAAAACAGGTATGCAGATGAGATGGTTAATCTTATCTTCTTCCCTATCCTGTGAAATACAGCAGCAACAGTTTTGGATTTCCTGCCCCTAGCAGGTCCTCCTCCTTTTGCCTTATTATTGGAATAAG
Organism: Falcunculus frontatus; assembly: GCA_013398115.1. Taxonomy (NCBI): domain Eukaryota; kingdom Metazoa; phylum Chordata; class Aves; order Passeriformes; genus Falcunculus; species Falcunculus frontatus. The sequence continues at coordinate 439,524 of VZRV01003376.1, forward strand.
CACTGGGTAAACTGCTCTGAGAATTACTGCAATTGCACTGCCATCTCGGATTTAGTGACTTGTGCTGCTAGCTCAGCAGCTGATGGCACAGGATAAGAGCTCTAAATATGCTCCTGCACCAGGCACTTAAGTTCCCTGCTGTCCAGTGGGCGATCAAGTTGTGGGCTTGTTTGCCAGGGCACTGGAGAACAGCTACATGTACTTGCATTCTGAGTGGCCCCTCACAGCTGCTGCAGTGGTTATTGTACTGTGAGTTGTGGGGACTTCATCCTCTAGCTTCAGATCTAATTCGTGCTGCTGAGGATGTTGGGCTCTTTTTCGGGGATGTCACACACTTGTGCCTGCATTGCTGGAGAACACACATCCCAGTCCCAGGTTTGCCAAGGGCTGAGAGGACAGTGATAATCTGCTGCACTCCTTCATCAGGGCAGGAGGCAGGAGAAATAGGGCTTCTCCATAGTGGGACACCACATGAAGGCTGTGGACATAGAGGTTTTCAGTTTCTGTGACTTCTGCTCAGAAACGCTGATCTTTTCCAAGGAAGAGAGTTGTGCAATACAGATGAAGAGGAAATAATTTGAAGTTTGTTCTTCTGTGGTTCAAGGGTAAGATTCTTGGGTGTGTTACATAATTAGGTTAAAAAGGCATCATAAATCACTGCCTTAGGACTTTCAAGGCAATATTCAAATACCTCACAGTTTTAAAAGACAGGAATTGAAAGACACCTTTCCCTTCTGAAAAATGATAGTGTAATTCTTGCTGAATGTATTGACTGACATTTGGCAGAGCAGGGCCTCACATGCTCCCATGCACACAACACATCTCAGACAAAGACACACGTCACCCTGTTTGCAAGTGAAACAGGGGGCTGCTCAAAGCAAGAGAAGTCATGAAGCCTCAGCCTCTCTGCCATGATGGGCAGTCAACTTGGACGGAATGGTTTTCTCAGAGCCATTGACAAGAGCTTGCCAGAAAAATTAAGTTGCAGCCTCTCTTCCAAACCCTTCAGCATCTTGCTGCCTTGGTAGAACAGGGTGAATGCAGAGCTGGCTAAAATCTCTCCTTCAGTGGGTTTTTAGCACACAATGATCTGCTGGCCAAAGAAACATATCAGGTTTTGTGCCACCTCCTGGTTTCTGCACAGCTGTATGGATGGTGGTTGGAGCTTCATCAGTGAGCTGTTGGATTTCCTCTCCAACGCATGAGTTTCCCAAATGGCCTGCTACTAATCTCTACCAAAAGACTGTTCAGGCCTGAGGCAACCTCATGAAAAAGAGCCCTTTTGTGGCCATCAGATAAAAATGATGAACTTTTCATTTGTTGTTTTCTAGTACTTACTCTAAGGCATATTGTTGACATATCTCTATATATATCTAATATTTACTACTATTGAACGGCTCTATTTCCAGACATTGGCAGGTTTATTCATTTTAGTTGCAACATTTGTTTAAAGATACAATTTTGCCTTTTTCATGCCAAGCTGTCAGGTCCTGGAGGGCGAAGACTAGCCCTTTCAGCACAAAAAAACTGGAGGGTCTGCCATTTCATTTTGGACGAGGAGGGCAGCATCTGCAAACAGGAAAGGAGCTCAGTTCTCTGGAGATAATGTCTTTACACTTGAAAAGATCTTTGACATATCTGTATGGCCTGATCCTGTTATTCTCCTGGGGGAAGACGGGAGGAAGGAGATTGTTTCCTTCAGGCAGCAGTAGCCTCTCCCACATTTTGCAATGAGGTAACAGACTGGAGTTAATTTAATCCCAGGTGTTATTCCCAGGATGCCTTCCAAAAACCAGGAGGCACAGAGGTTATGTGAATATCCCTGAAGGTATAAACCATACATGTAGTATTCTCTTTCCTTTTCTGTTCATGCAACAGAAACAGCTTAACACAAAAAATGCGGGAATAAATCTATAGGCTGTAACTGGTTACAAAGCATGATGTAACAGGAGACCGTATGTCCACATGTTTCAGACAGTAAATTCTGCCTCCAGATTAATGCACTAGATTACTCCAGTGGGATATATACAGCTCCTTACGTAGCATGCGTCTCAAGGTGCTTTACAAAAGTGATACTGTTGGCACAGAGCTTGAGTAGTTATGGATAAGCCAGGATGTCCATGCAAGCCCTGATGATGGATTTAAAAGCTAAAATCAGAAGCACAAATTACGAAAGCCAAGGAAATCTGTATGTGCATGCAGTCAAAAGCCATTAGCCAGGCACCTGGCCTTAGTAGGTGTTAGAGGACACAGTTTCCATGTGCAACAGAAGGTGCAAGGAGGGAAAGTTTAGGTCAGAGCACCTTTCCGCACTCCTAAGGGAGGGCTGCTGTGAACACAACGCTGATTAGTGAGTCATAGAGCTAGAGAATAAGCAAAGGCTTTCACATACAACTGCACTTCAGCTTTCTATCTCTGCTTCTTCTACAGGAGAAATGGATGGATGTATGTACCTTGGGAAAAGAGAGGAATTTTCTATGCTGTCAAAAACAATAGATTTCTTTTTTCATGGAGGATTTCTTTTGTTTGTTTTATGCTTTAAGCAGCTGATCTTTAAAGCTGCAAGAGTTTAGAGAGTGTAAGTCTTCCGTAGATAGGAAAGTTCGCTGTTCTTATCATGGCATGCTTCTCATCACTTACACAGAAAAATTATTTATTTAAGGACAAGCCCAGAGGTTCCAGTCAAATCTCAGAGTCCCACAGTATTACTACCTCTGTAAATTTACGACTGAATAAGGCCTGAAGACCAAGCTTTCATCTGCTTCAGACTGAGCAACAAGCTGGAAACACGGAAAATTGCAGGATTGCCTCAAAGAGAGAGGCCCATTAAAAATACCACCACTGCAGCTGCTTCTGCTGCAGGAACTGGACGCTGAGCATCCCTCTGCCCTCAAGAAGAGAAGCAAGAGGAGGCAGGCCACAGTGTATCCCAATATCATCAAAACCTCTGCAGGACTCACTGCAGTTCTGTGCCTGCAGGCCTGGCGGGGGAGCTATGGCCACTCCTGCTAGAACCAGTGAAACTCCCGTATTACCACCCCTGCTGCTGGTCCCCGGAATATAAATACTTGCTTCCTCTTTGATGCTTCCCTGTGTCTGCCAATGCTGCAAACCTCTTTATACTGTTCTGACATGTGCACTGAAACTACACAGACACTCCCAGCTTCTTCTTGTGATTTTTGGGCTTGAATTCCTCTTACCCATGGTGGCTATGCTTGTTCCCGCCCTTCTGGTTCCACAGCTTTTTATGGACTCAGTAGCCCTTTTTAATTCCTCATTACTTGTTCTTCCATTACTCTTGAAGTTAGAGCCTTTTTCCCCTCAGTTTTGTGGCCATGTTTCCCACAAATCACTTCCCTCATTGCTTCTCTGTGATGCTGTCCTCTTGTTCTGCAAACAATCTTTCCTTAGAGCCTCTTCTCTTTCTTTCCTTGTTTCTACATGATACTGCAAAAGCAAACCTATTTCTGGGTACATCTGAGCACATATTTTGTGTCATTAGTGTTCCTACTTGTTAGTGTCCTACCACTGAGCTTTCCTTAGTTCCATGCCCAGAACATTTTGGGAAAAAACTTGGGAAGGAAGTATTTTGTGCACGTGGCTTAGTTTGAGAAGAGTCCAATGATCCTTTTAGTCCTTCAGCTTCACAGAACATTTGATGAATGAAGTAATCTTCTTATTCAAGGTTCAGTGATTTGTGCTAAGAGCTTTGGATACAATCTGTCAATTGAAACATAATAAACTCATGCAGACTTAAGGCAGAAATTGCCACTGCTACTGTATTGTAATATTTTTTATCAGAGCCATCTCTCCATGAAATTACGAATAAGAGAAGCTGAGCATGTTTACAACATATACAAGGAGGAGGAAGTCAAGAAGGCACATCCTGCCTGTGGTGACTTACGGGCTCAGGTACACTTACAGTCTTCTGGCATGGCAGAGATACATTTCCTCATAAATATCTCTCAAAAAAAGTAACAATCAGACTTGACAAACCCCAAATTGACCTGCGTGCTTTCAGAAACCCACCTCCTTTCTATGAGAACCATTCAGATGGAAATCTCTGACTAATTCCTGCAATTCACCAATGCAATACAAAAAGTTGTATGCTAATTTTAGAGTAATTCTCCAAAGGAATTAATATAAGTTGAGGGCTGATGTTCCTTTGTCATGACAAAGTGGAGTCAACATTCTGGCCGAAATGCAAGCCTATGACAAAGTGCTTACCCTTTGCAACTGGACTGCCAGCAGCACACTTTCTCCTGTTCACAGAAGTGCAAGGGATTTATACGTTATTGCAAACATTTAATGATCTGGCTACAACTCAGCTATCAACTGTCCTGCCAGCAAGGAAACACAGCTCTAGCACAACCAGCTACCACTCAACTGCATTTTCTGCAGACCTAGAGTCTGCTGCTGTGCTCCTGTGTGTGAGTCAGACTGCTGTATTTCTGTGTGACAGTCAGATTGCATGAAAACAAGTATGTCTTCAGCTGTGCCCATGCACATGCCCCAGCTGACACATGTCCCCACTGTTGCCACCCTGCACCTCTGTCGGGCTCCCACCAGCTCCAGGGGCAGGACTCAGTGCTTGCCCAGGCTGCAGGAGGTTCTCCAGCCCCTGAGCTCCTGATGAAGGGTAGCCCAGGTGCACTCTGCCCCTGGCCCAGCCCCAACCAGCTTGACCACGTGTGTGTGGACAGGAAGGCTGCGGCAGTATCCCACCCACTGGTGGCTGCACTAGCTGGGACCACAGCCCAGAAGTGGGGCCCAGCAGAGTCTGGGGTGAGATCCCAGGTGGCAAGATTGTGCTGTGGTGGCACCTAAACGTCCCTGGAGAGCCACAGAGGGGATGGACAGAGGGAGGATGCTGAGCAAGACCCATAAGGTTTTGCATGCTAGCCCTCTATGTGGCAAGTGACAATCCATGTGCAGCTGAAGGAGGGGCCAGACTCTGGGGGACGGAAGAAGACCCTGGCCCAGGAGGGGCGAGGGACATGGCTCTGATCCTCACTGGGCTCCCGTGGCTACAGGCAGGAAAGCTTATTCTTGTATACAAGCAGGTGGCATGAGAATATTACATGGTAAATCAGATAAGCTGCAATCTTGTTATGCCAACAGATGAGTGGGTCAGAAAGGTTGGAGTATAGCTGTCAGTACAGCACCCTGTAAGGATAATATCTAATCAAATTAGTCACTTGCAGCTCCCCTCCCCACAGCCTCTTGGTTAGGGGGAAAAACAATGTTCCCATGAAGGAAGAGCATGAAGCATCTTAGCAGCCCAAACGCTCCCAGCACTTCCCATCCCTCTTTCTGCTTCCCACGTAGTGTCTGCAACCACTGCTTTGGACACAGTCCCATTAATGGCCCTAACGTTACTGCTTCTCTTGGGCAGTATGTTTTGCACCACACTAGCCAGATGATTTTAGTCAACAAATTTTCAGTAGTTTTCATCTGAGGACTAGGGAAAGACTGTCATATGAGTTGCTGGGCACAGAGGAATTTTATTCCCAGAAACTCCACCTTGTTTTCCCAGCTACTAGCCAAGCCTTTGGGGCAGCTTAAATATCTGAGGTTTCCAATTGGAACAGTGTTTAAGCGACATCTACAAACACCTGACAAAGCAGAGGTCTTATGCCAATTCTGCAATTTGGGTTTAAAGCTGTTGGAAACAAGTTTGTGCAACCACATGTGTTCAGATGTTATTATGCTGTGTGACAGTCTAGTGCAAGTTTCCTAAAATAGCAGCCTCATCCTCCTCCAGAATCCTCCATTGTCTGCGTAAGTCCATTCAAAGAACATTATCCTATTGCAAGCTTAGGCTGTATCCGCCTCAGTCATCATTGTTATGATGCAGCAGTGGTTGCCATGGTGCCGCTTGAGTATCCCTGAAGGCCTAGGGAATGCTCGTGCTTTTTTGCCCCATGCTTTTAATTCTGAGTACATCAACCCACCGAAGGGGTTGCTCTGGCCCTGCTAGCTCCATTTGCAAAGGTGATCTAGATTTCCACCTGCCATTCCTACATGGTTTAAATTGCATAGCAATTACACAGGCCTGGCTTGCCTTAAGAAATATTGCCTCCATTTCTCCACTTCTGCAGCTATAAACAGCAGTATGTTAGGACCTTCATTCTTCCCCCTTGTTAAGAGGCAATTTTCTTGCTAAATTTCAAACCCTGTGTGCAGAAGCAGGAACTGAGCTCGGATCTTTCGTATTTGGAGCCTGGAGTATCACTGTTGGACACTGCTGGTTTTTCTTACAAATGTTTTGAAAGAAAAACATTTATCTTGAACTGAACACAACCTTTCATACCAAACAAAGTATGAATATCTGGAAGGTTTGGATCCAAAAGAGTGCCAATTTCAATTCAACATGAATAGTTCACCCATCTGCAATTTTTCAGCTCCCAAATCACAACCAAAAAGCACATACAACAATTTTCATACCCCTTAGTGCATTCACAAAACCTTTGTTTGGTAGCATGTTACCAATCCCAAAGGACCTTCTGTTCAGACATAGGGCATCCTGAGTACATCCTCTAGCTGCATAACTCTGTCTTGGGATATCCACTTCATATCATTCCTGGACATATGATCATTCATATGATTCCTGGACACTGAAACATTTCTGAGAAGTGGCTGTGAGCTCCCAGGAGACTTTCTCTCCTTCCACAAATCTAACCTGGCACAAGGAGGATCCAACAGATTGTAAAAACTGCCAGGCCACAACATGCTGGACTGTAAGAAGAGTTAAACTTCAGACTTTCTTCAAAGACCTGGTGGGAGGAAACTTCACTCCTTTGGAATACCAGAATCCAAAATGTGTTAGTCCCCTGGAAAGACTTTTAATTGGTTTTACTTTACCCTTTTTCCTCCCTATCACTGTGGGATGAAACAAGGCCTATATTTTACCATGTGCTGGAAGGGCCCAGATTGCTATTAGAGACGAGACATTGGAAGACAGAAGTCTGCCCCCAGCTTTCCTCGTGTTCATCATAAATAGAACTACTCCCACCTGGGGGGTTTACATAGCTGCAGATGAAGTTTTTACTGGTGTCCAAGCAATGGTTTCCTTACATATAACTGGCCTGACAGGACATGGGCAGGAAGGCTGAACCCACAGAAGAATGTGTTTCCCTCCAACTCTAAGAAGTTGTCTATATTAGTTCTGGGTGCCTAGTGTCATTACATGCTCAACTCTTCTGACTAGAAGTGTTCCCTGGGAAAAAGGACATCTCTGTTTCTAGGAGTATCTAAGATATGGTGAGAGCAATCTCTTTCCACTGTTTTGGAAGCCTTTTCGCTGCAGGTCTAAAATCTACTGTCCTGTATGATTACGGAGAACAGACTGTTCCTTTTTTCTTAGCAGTAGCCTTTTATACAAATGGGGACTGTTTTGTTAGGAAATAGATGACTCAAAAGGAGACATGAGAAACTTCAGTCTTTCCTCAAAGGTCATATTTTCCCACTGTATACCAGGTGAGACATCTGTTCAGAACAACTTGGCATAATCTGTTACGTGAGAGAAGGTTCATCCTAATGGATGTACGCCTCCTTCTGCCTGAAAGTCTTGACGCACGTGCAGTCCGTGTTAAGCCGAGATGGTGACTCATCCCCATGAATTCACCAGGTGGCTGTTCTCCACATTAGTAGGACTCTATACCCACCCTTGGGGAGTTCTAGTCCTCTAGTCCTGAACACACCTGTCTGCAATTTAGTTTTAAGATGGTGCTCAAACACATTTACAGACACCTGACCATGGCTTACTTGCTGGCCTGATATTTTTCCACCCATCAGTGGAAATACTGAGATGTTCTACATATGTTATAGCCTCCACAGAGAATCCTACTCAGAAATTCTACATTTCATTAGTTAGCCACTAAAACAAACTCTTCATCTTTCAAATAGTTTTGCTGCCACCTTCTAACTATCTAAGCCCTCACCATAACAAAACATCTTTTGTGTTATTCCCTCATCAGTGAAGAGTTGTGATAGCCATTACTTTCTTTGTGTCCACAGACTTCTTACTCAGCCATAGAGGAAACCATGCTGTATGGCACAGTTTGCTCTTGACAAAATAACACCGGCCATTACTTGTCTCCTCTAGTTATGTACATAAACAGGTTTGTTGTTCCTCTATTTTCCTAGAAGCTATTCTTAAAAAATGGTCTGTTGTAGAATTCTCCAGTTCCTTCTTTTTCCTCTTTTGCTGAAAGAATCATTACATTTACTTTTTCCCAGTCTTTCAAAACCTCAGAAGATCCTCCATTAGTTGTCAGAAAAAGTCACTAAGAGTTTAGAGGTTACTTTACACAATCCTCTAAGAACTTCATCTCTTCAGTACTTTTCTTGATATTCTTGCTCTCCCCTATAGGATAAACAAAAAATGTTAATTGCCTTTCATGTTCCTAATTTAATCTCGTATTCGATCTTGAGTTTTCTGATTTTCCATTTTTACTTGTTCATGGTATTTTTATACACATCTTCAATAATTTCACCACTTTCACTTACACACTTTCTGCCTGTTTTTCTCTTATTTAAGATTAACAAGAACACATAATTTACAAAATGGCCTATTTTTTCCCATTTGAAACATTTGTTTCATGGTCTTACTCGCCTGAACTGTCTTCCACCTTCATTTCTCAGCTAGTTCTTCCCGCTGCCTCCAACCAAAGCCAAAGAAAATTTCCTCTTGCTCTTTCTGCCAGCCTTTGTACCCAGAAAACTGCTGCAACATACAAAATCTTGCTGAACAGCCTGCAACCTGAAGCGCTTCCGTCCCTACTAAAATTCCCTGTTGCCACCAAGCCCTGTGCTTGGAACAGTCCTGTTTGTTGCTCACAAAAAGGCTTCATGCACCCCTATTCTGGAGGCCTGGAGCAGACCCCACCATGCCAGGTCTGAGTAGGTCCTTGTTCCTGTGCTAGAACACGGTTGTGGAACACATGTGTGGCACACACCACCTCCTCCAAGACTACTTGAGCAATAATTCTATTTTGATATCCTGACTGTGAGAATTACCAGAACAAGCCACCTTTCTCCCAGGCATCCACATTCACATTTGGGCTGGATTGAACCACTTCTGGCAGTAGTGGCAATGCTCAGAGACACAGGCAGCCTGGACCCTTAGACCCTTACTCTTTGAGTGGGTGAGCCTTGATTATTTTCCAGCAGTGTGGTAGATGGGATTCACCCTTGCTCCCCAGTAACGAAAACTCCTGTGCATTGTTTAATTCTTCTGAAGAGTAATGGCCTCCGCAGCATTTTGCCTCCCAGTAGCACACTGACCTTCACCTGCTTTTTGCAGCATTGTGACTTCATTGATGTGAAATAACTTCTGTTGCTCGCAGCCATAATTCTCCCCCTTTCTCCAATGACAGTGATCAGGGAAATCACTGCTTGGTTTTTGTTTGGTGTTTGTTTTTTTGTTTTGTCTGCAGGGCTTCCCATGTTTCATCAGAGTGCTTCAATTCAGCAATCCCAAACAGAAGCTCTCCAGATTCCTTCCTAAAGGGATGCCACTAAGAGGCATGTTTTCTGGTTGTGGCTCTTACTAGCAAGAAACGAAGACCTCGCAAATTCAATTCAAACCCTGGACTAAAGTATTCAGGATCGGTGCTTCCCTCAGAGAACAGCCCTTACAGGAGCTGCTATAGAGCCATGCAATAGTAGAGAGAATCCTAAAAGAGCAGCATTACCTCACTATTTTTGTGAGGGATGCACTTCCTACTACTGCTGGGAGCTGGGAGAGCAGAAATAATAAGATGCTCACCTTGTTAGCCAAGGATTAGGCCCAAGCAGTATATATTTAATTAGACTTTAAAGAGCTTATTTCAATGTTAGGAGATGCACTCCTTCCCTGTTGCTGCTGCCTCAGTAGAATTGTTTCAGTAAGTGTTCTGTTTATCGAGAGAAAGGAGAGTGTTTTCAGACATTGTGAGTACTCAGTTTTTTGTCTGCAGTTAGATTAAGAAGAGGAAAGTTGACCCAAAGCTCTTGTATAGGTCATCTAATCTCTTTGGTTGAGAAGATCTGTCCTCCCACAGACTCACCTTCAGCATTATAGAGGAATACCTCTTCCTGATGACAAGCTCTCTTGGCAGGGATACCTCAAACGTGGTCATTCCAGAAGCAGCATCTTCTATTACAAAAATTTAAGAGATACATGAGAAATTAGAGTGCTGCTTGCACATCTTTGGACCACAACTTACCCACAAGATCCAAGGCATTCACAATGAGCATTAGTGAAGACGATGTGGAGAAGTTTCTTGATGGCAACCCTGCTTTTGCCAAGCAGTACTTTGAGAAGAAACTGAAAACAGAGTCCTGGGATAACAATGAGAGTGAAATACTTTTTGAGTTGATCCAAGACATGCAAGAAAGCATCAACATGGAGAAAGTTGTTTTCAAGACCTTGAGAAGAATCAGGTCCCTTATTCATGCTGATCGCTGTAGTCTTTTCATGTATAGGCAGAGAAATGGTACTCCTGAATTGGCAACAAGGCTTTTCAACATCCAAGAAGGAAGTACTTTGGAGGAATGCTTGGTCTCCCCAGACTGCGAGATTGTCTACCCATTGGACATAGGCATTGTGGGCCATGTTGCTCAGACCAAGAAAACCATGAACATCAAGGATGTCCGTGAGGTATGTTTGCCATTTATTCATTTTTTTGGGTAGAGAGGCAGCAGCATACCTCAGGGCTTGGTCAAAGCTCTTGTGGTGTAGTAGCTGTGTATTGGAAACAAGTAGCAAGTCTGAAAGTTGCTTCCAATTTCATTTGTGGGGTGAGGTGAAACTAAGAACATTGGTTACAGTAGGTCTTAATGCCTGTAAACAGCACACTGCTATACCTTGGCTAATTAAAATAATCACATCTAGTCCAGTGGAGGAGAGTGAGGCAGTCAGATCTGCACTGAATGCACATGGAATTTTCCATACAATTTTATATTCTGTAAGTGGCAAAGACAGAGAAATCCTTTACAGTGAGTCCAAAGAGGGTTTTCCACCATGAAAGACCTTTGAAAATCAAAGCTGTGATGAAGATTTAGCTAAGGGCATTTTGAGGTGTTATTATCAAACAGAGGGAGTGGACCCCAGAGCAGGTGTGATAATGGCAATCTGTGTATGGGTGATCTTCATCAGAAGCAGCAAGAAACAAGCTTTGACCAAAAAAAGTATTTCAGCAAAAACTGCAATCTGCAATATCAGGACCAATCTGAGGGATTTTAATGTTTATGCTTTCGTGACAGAATTTACTCTCCATACTTCTGGTTCAGTCATGTAAACCTGGATAGCAGGAATAACAATCTGCTTGTTCTAATCATAGATATAAAATTAAATCCATGTGACCCAAATATGGCATTTGGGATTACTCCATCTATTGTTTGCTAGTTACAAAGAGGCCATCTGTTTATTCATTCATTTGTTGCTCAATGCAGGCATATTCCAACCCTTCAGCAAAACCTTCCTTGTCTTCCACGGAAAACACTGAGACACTGCTTTGGTTCTGCAACCTGTTGGGTTTTTTTTGCTGAGGGTATTGCTGGTGTCAGGGGAAGCATCAGAATGTGACTTAAACTTTTTAAAGTTGTTTGGTTTATGATGTTTCTCCAAATACATGGAAGGATTTCAGTGCTGTGAGCTAAGTGCTGCATTCTAACTCTAGTGCTTTTAGACATTGTCATAAGACAATTCCTTTGAAGAAGAACTTTGATCTACCCCATTTGGCAGAAAAGGCCAACAGCGGGGAAGGTATGGGGAGAAGATGCATTAGGGAGTGATCATTCTTTCTGGTGCAGCCTTCTGAATATGATCAGAGCTGTGTGGCTTTTTCTAAACCAAATAGAAGAACTTATAGATGACAATTTATTCACCTGAGCAGAGAGAAGATCTTTGGTCAGCAAGACCATCGTTGCACTCCCCTGTGGCAGGTGACGGTGATATCAATATGGGCCCATGCAGGTGAAGTTATTGGCCATCTGCTTTCCCTGCTTTTGGCCTTTCTCTGCTTTTCAAGAGAAACTTGGGGTAGGTGCTGCAAGCTGACAACAAGCTTCATAGTAAAAGCAGGTGAAAAATGAGGGTGAGTGAATTTGCCAGTGACTGCACTGCTTTATACACTGTGGCTGTGCAGTGCTGCCAGGCTCTACCCACTCTGCAGTGCTAACAAGAAGTCAGAGGAATGGATGGAGGAGGTACTATGAAGAATGTTGTTGATCTGAGAAGGACCAGTGGAGAGCCTCCTTGTTCTGAGAGAGTTTGACATGTTAAAGCTTATGATTTGCAAGATCTTCACAGAAAGTTAAAAGCACACGTTGCAGTCAAAATCCACAGCTTCTGCTCTTGATGTTAGTTTTACATTGTCCAATTTTCTGCTAATTCATTTCTTTTCCTCTGTAATTTTTAAGCAAAACTTTTTTTAGGCAGCTTGCTTCAAGGGGCTGTGCTTTGACTTGGTTTCAAGACTACAAACCTTGTAGAAAATGCTCATTTGTAAATTCTCTATTAAACAGTGTGCCCAGTTCAGCCCATTTGTTGACGAGCTCACCGACTACACTACAAAAAACATCCTTGCGACACCCATCTTGAATGGCAAAGATTTGGTTGCTGTCATTGTGGCTATAAATAAGCTGAATGGCCCACACTTCACCAGCTCTGATGAAACAGTAAGTGGTCAGTAGCTGAGTTCCTACCAAAGATCTGTTACTTTTGTCATGTAAGAGAAATTCTTTTACACTAATGATGTCTGCTCTAGTGGAGTTCCACCGGTGTGTGTTTCCCTAAAGAGCACTCATGCACTCATAGAAGAGGCTCATAAGGAGGATGCTTATCTCAGATCTTTCAGGGAAGATGCAGTGGGATAAGCCCCGTGTCATGGCAGTGCAAAGCAAAGCATTTATCCTGGGAAATTATCTTGACAACTGTAAAGCAGTGTTATGAAATACTGTACACACGAGGTTGCTACTGCATTCAATTCAATCTCACAATTTGCCTTTTCAGCTCTTTCTGAAGTATCTGAATTTTGCATCCTTGAACTTGAAAATTTATCACTTGAGTTATCTTCACAACTGTGAGACTCGAAGAGGCCAGGTAAGAGTGAAAATGCAGGTTGACTATCTCAAAATCAAATGAATACATTCTTTTGATTTAAAAGGTGGATCTGATCTTCTTCTGAGATTTGTTCCTGAAGAGCAGAAAGAAAAACATGCCCTCAACTGCTTTCAGATACTGCTCCTTTCCCGGAGTCCTTCATTACTCTCTCTGCTGCTGTTGGTGAAACTGCAGGACCTGATGCAGTAGCACCAGTTTCAGCAGGACTGACCTCTAGACGTTTTGTTGACTTGAGGCTGTGAAACACTCTTGGATCACTTCATCACTTCAGACAGCAGCACCAAGACATTTTCTGAAACACTTAGGAATGTGGTATTTTTTCCTTATCTGCTCATTGAAAAGTTCTATTGAATTTCCTCTTGGAGGCAGTAAAATGGTAGTCATATGCCTGTTGTATTGGCCTCCATCAGTAGAAAAGAACATATATTAAGGGTTTAGGATATCCTGGATTGAAGTAATTCAGGCACCATTCTTTTCCATTACTTGGGGTACAATGGAACTCTCAGATTTATTGGGATGGATGTGAATCCTTGCAATCACTTTGTGCAGGAGGCATTGGTTATCACTGAAGAGGACATGGATTTGTGTGCTTCATGGCAGTGATGCTCTATTCTCCAGTGGGATTCCCATGGAGAATAAATGCCTGTCTTAGCAAAATGGATGCAGAATGAAAGTTTATTTTGAAGCTTTGGGACAGCACTTATACTTTCTAATTCATTATGCTTTGCCTAATTTTTTTCAGTTATCAAAACATGAATGATAGTCCAGTGATACAGCCACTACCAATGATGAATAGTTAACTAAACTAGAACTAGCAAAGGTGTATTCCTATTGAGAGCTTAGCAGTAGGACTAGCCAGGGTAAAAAAGGGGCTAGAAGACAAAATGGGGTCCCAAAAAGTGGAAGGCCTAATTCTTCTGGTCTGGGCTGAACCCAGGAGTCTTGTGTTCATATATTAGTGCTGTCTGAGCAGGTCCCACAGAAAGGGAGGAAAGAAAGAATGAGATGCAGGACACACTGTTCTAGTTCTGCCAATAGCTCAGTTGTCAAACCTCTGACTCATATTGGTCTTCAGGGCTGTGTGAAAGTTATTACAGCTCATTGTGTTAGAATTCAAAGTACTGAAGTACAGAGTGAGCAAATGATATTCTCAAAAGTGGTCTAGGATTTTAATATTTCAAATCCCAAAAGCAAAGACTGGGTGATGTAGTGGGTAAAATGGCTTGTGCAAAGACAGTTCAGTCTGCTTGTGCTCAGATACTGTGTAAGAGTCTTACTAGAAGACCATGTAATGCATTTTGACCAACTTCTTTACAACATTCCTTGACTTAGATATTTTTCAGCTGTTTCTCTCAGTCCTTCTCACTGGGCTTGTGGCTTTCAGCATTACTTATTGCATGCTGTAAAGTGCCAAAAAGCTAAACTGCTGCTCATTTTCATGTAATGGTTTGTATGACAACACCACTACCCTGTTTGAGGGATGCTGATATGGAACAACTCAGACTTCATACAAGTGGCAGAGTTGTGCCAGTTTATGGATTAGAAACAGAGACCAGTGCAGCTCAGAATTGCTCAAAAGACATCTACTAGTGCCCAGTGAAGAGGTGAGACACGATTTTTCTGATTGTGGCCATGTAACAGTATTTCTTGTTCAAAGCACAGGTCCAGTCTGCTTCAGATTGCAGCTCTCAGTGCTTCTGAAGCACAACTCCTCGTATTTCCTGGGCTCAGAAAGCCAGGCACACACCTTGGATACAGGCACATGTGCACTAGCTAAGCTAAGCAAGAGTGTAGATGGCTTCCTTACCATTTCAGAGCAGTATTTGTGTAACCTCTGCTTTTACAAATGAAAGAGCCTAACAGCAACAGCTTTCTTAAAGGTACATCTGTAGGCCAGAAGATGGGGAAAAAGACTGTGGGCTGATGCGCACAAAAAACAGCTGCTCAAAGGCTTTGAAGAAAGTGTTAATTCAGGTATTTCAAACACCAGCCTCTGGAATTTGCAACGCTTCTGGTGTTAACTGGTTTTGGATGCAAGATTTTTCTAATGGGTATAAAATTTAAGTGGGGACAGCCCTTTGCCTGAGCTACTACATTTTTTGTGCTGTACTGGTAACATTTGACTTCTACATAAAACTATAATGACCTGACTCTTCCTCCATAGTAATTCCCAGTGTGAACAAGCAGTGTAGGTTTCCCGAACTTTTCAGGAACTGTAACCCAACATTTGGGAAGCCCATCTCTCTGAGAAAGGCTTTGCTTACATTTTGGTTTTCTCCTGCAGGTGCTGTTGTGGTCAGCTAATAAGGTTTTCGAGGAACTGACGGACATTGAGAGGCAGTTCCACAAGGCCTTTTATACAGTGAGGGCATACCTGAACTGTGACCGGTACTCGGTCGGTCTCCTGGACATGACAAAGCAGAAGGTGAGTGTTCATGTGTGTGCTGTGCATCTTTCTGATTGCTGCTATCCTCTGAGGGGTGATGCATGCAGGTAAGATTTACTGAGGCAGTGAAAGTGTGAGCTAGCTTTGAGCCATTATTCCTACTTTGGTTGGCATTTTTTTATTGTGCAAAGATTAAGATAATGGGTTAATGAAAACAGAGGAAAGGGGAAGAGCTTATCACTGGAATGGGACTGTCTGAGGCTAGAAAGACATAGGAGGGGAAGATGTGTCTGACTCTGGCAATCCTGGTCAAAGCCTGCAGCACAACCAAAACCTCACAAAATCTATGGGTATCAGAAGTGTAGTGAGACACCTGTGGAAACCCCCATCAACCAAGCAGCCACCTTCCTCAAGGACTCATCCATGATCACAATATCCAGGTTTTGAGATGAAATTTGTCTTCATGAAAACAAGCTGACAGAATTGAAGTTACCTCTGATTTGGTCTGATGGTTTGCACCTTTGACAAACTTTATGTGGGGGTTACACAGCATCCTTGCCAGTGGAGCCCTGTTTGTCCTATGGTCAGGCTGACCATCCGGTTGACGGAGCTCTTGTAGCATATTGTCTTGTGAAGAGGCTTGTTAAAAGATCATTTGTGTAAGCTAAAGACACCTTGATCAACATTATAATGCAGCCTAAGAGAAAAAAAAAGCCAAAGAAGTATTTAACTTCTTCAGTCTGGCAAGCAGTAGGTCAGCCTATAATCACACTCTGGAAAATGAAGAACATAAAAACGTTGTCATAGCTGTTTGCCCTGAGTACAGCCAGTACTCAGTTCACAGAATGAATCAGCACTCTGTGTACAGGCAGTATATGATCATATGCAGCCATGTAAATGCACTTGACACTTTCAAATTTGGATATTTCGGCATCATTCTGCTGCCTAGTACTGAATTAGTTTTATTGTTTCCTGCCTTGTTTACACAACACCAAACCCAGCATGGTAGAGCAATGGTCACTTTGAGGCTGGAGACAGAATGCACTTTTCTACTCTAAAAATACTTCTTTAATTTTAAAAACAGGAATTTTTTGACCTCTGGCCAGTCCTGTTGGGAGAAGTACCCCCCTACTCAGGACCTCGAACCCCAGATGGCAGGGTATGTGAAAACAAGATTTCTTTAAGTCTCTCCTGTCTGCATGGATTGCCTCACCACTCATTTTAACGCCATTGGTTTTTTTACTTGTAGGAAATAATCTTTTACAAGGTCATTGATTATATATTACATGGAAAAGAAGACATTAAAGTCATCCCGTAAGTGCCCAGTCCCTGTATGCTAGGTACTGACACAGGGTGTAGCTAAAAACAAGGTTCCCCATAGTTTAAAGACATCCCTGCGGAGGAATGCAAAGGACTGACAGAAGACCGAGAGTCAGAATGTAAGTTGGTGCTTCAACTCACATTTCTGTGGGGTAAAGATTTCCTCAAGGGCATTGGGATGCTGACTTGGAAGTCAGGCTCCAAAATTCACTGCAACCAGTGATTCCTTTCAGATGCAGAAGTGAGCTGCCTTGATGGCCTGCAGTTTTCCACTCTCTTTGCCAGGCTGAGGCATCACTCTCCTCCATGCCTTCCCAGTGTCAGTGAGTGAGCCCCACCCAGGATGCCCTTGTGTTGAGCCTTCCTCACTTCTCTCCAATCCTTCTATCCTGGATCCCATCTTAAGGCTACCTCTGGCCTTTCCTCCCCTCCTGACACACTGGGACTCCGTCTTTCTGAGAACTGCCCTCCCTTCCTGCCACCGAATTTCTCAGGGGAGCCTTGGGCAGCTTAGGCAAATCTGACATTAGAGGGGTTTTGCCCAGTTCTGGTAACATTGCTTTACATTAGTGTATGTGCTGAAAAAAGGCCCCCCATTTCTTGGGTATAGCAGTGTTCAAAGTTCAGGCTGGCAGACATCCTGAGCCAGGAATCTCCTTTTATCTTCGACTGTGTTGAAGGTGTGAAACATGGCCCTTACTCTCAGGAACAACTTTTTTTATGCCTCTGCAAACTGATATTTTCTTAGTTATTTTGTCTTGAATCCTTGAGGGGAAAGTATTTACTCATGTGGAAAATTTTTGCTTGTGCACATGGATCCTTTGAAAGTGACAGGACATTTTATGGACTGAGGGTTCCAGGTCTAAACCTGGATTATGCGATCAGCTGAACACACTTCAGCTCCATGATCTTTCTTCAGTAAATACATATCTTTAATTTTCCTTATATATTCTTCTTTCATTAGAAATCCTACCCCGGATCACTGGGCACTAGTTACTGGACTGCCAGCCTATGTGGCTGAAAGTGGATTTGTAAGTACTCAACCTAGGATTCGTCAGGCCTTTCTGAGACGAATAATACTCATATTGCTTTCTCAGCAATTCAGTCCTTTGTTTTGGCAGTTAAACTTCTCTCACTGCCCATATTGTAATGCTTTTTCTTTTGTGTGATCCCCTAGATTTGCAACATTATGAATGCTGCTGCAGATGAGATGTTTAACTTTCAGGTACTGTGAAAACTTCCAGTTCTATCAAGGATTCAACTCTTTTTTTTCAGAAATGTAATGTAGAGTCAATATTAGGCATATAAATACTTCTTTTGCTTGTAGTCTTAATGTACAACTGGCGTGCTCATGTATTTAGGAAACATATTAAGTACATGATGTCTTTCTGCTTGCTGTTGCTTCAAGGAAGGTCCTCTAGATGAATCAGGATGGACTATCAAAAACGTTCTCTCCATGCCAATAGTGAATAAAAGGGAAGAAATTGTTGGCGTTGTCACATTTTATAACAGAAAAGATGGGAAACCATTTGATGAACAGGATGAAACCCTCATGGAGGTATAGTTTCTTGCTGGAAGAAATTCATATGGTTGAAGAGGTCACTATTGCTCCATGCACACCTGCATCCCTAACATTTTGCAGCTAAGTGGGTATCTTTGTTGCTTAGAGAGGTGTTACACATCGGCTTGGAAATTCTGAAAGCAACTGTTTGAAATACTGGGGGAGCTTGGTATGAGAAACCCATCTGTGTTCGTGTGATTTTGTTTCAGCCTTCTTGGGTTGAACAGCTGGCCATGAGCAGCTGCTGTGTGCCAACACAACCATTCTCACCTATGTTCACATACCTGACCGCTGGTTCTCACTGGCTGGGCAAGTCCCTCAAAAAATTACATGGAAACTATCTATGTAGCTAGGATATAAAGGGAGGCCAGCTATTGAATCTACCAACAGTGGCTGTTACTAAAGACCTTGCTGCTTAGAAATGTTCCTATGCTAGTTTCAATGCATCTGTTATCAATCAGGACATTTCCTGAAATAGACATTTATTATCAAACAAAAAGACTGTGGGGAAAAAAATCAGTTTGAATTGGCCACTGGACAGCAAACAAGTTGAAAGCAAACACAGGATGTGAGTAAATATGTGTGAGAGGTGATGAGACCACCTTGCTCTCCTTTGATATGAGGGTTCCTGACCTGCTGTCACCATTGTGACAGAAATATTTCCACAGGCATGGAGACACCTGCAGCAATACAGAAATAGTCTTCTGTACCCTGAACTGGACAGAGGGTCCTTCAACCTCCACAGTATGGATGCTCTCAAGGCTTGGGCAGATTCAACAGCTAGGGAGCTGCTTTGCTGAGGAGCAAGTGGCAGCTGGGAGCAAAGACATGGCTGCTCATTGCTAGGATTGCGGCCAAAGTTAAGCTTGTGTTTCTTTAAAAATGTGTCATACAATGTCATAATGCTGTGTCTTTGAGGAACAGATGTTATGGCTATTTCACTCTTTCCTTCTCTTCCCCTCACCAAGTCCTTGACACAGTTCCTGGGTTGGTCTGTACTCAACACAGACACATATGATAAGATGAACAAGTTGGAGAACCGTAAGGACATTGCTCAGGACATGGTGCTCTACCACGTGAAATGTGACAAGGATGAAATCCAGGAAATATTGGTAATGCCTTGCAACGTGAAGCACACACCCAAGTACTGGCCTGGCCCATGACTTATGGCACAGATACAGGTCTCCCACTTCACAGAAATACTTCCAGCCACCATGACGTGGCAACAGCACCTGGGCCCTACTAACTGCACGGGGGCCGAACAAGTCTTTCTTTTTGTTCTGTGGTCTGCCCTCCACCCCGGCACACTGTGCCACTATGTTCTTTCTCATTTCCTCAGCAAAACCAGCCTTGGAGGTGGGCTTGCATAGGTGCTACTCAGGGCAGGGCTGTAGGGGTGGAACAGAAAGTGATTTATTCCTCAAAACATCCTTAGTGCTGAGGATGTGAAGTTAGAGGACTCAGCTGTGACACTGGCTCTAGGGGGACATTTGCAAGTGAGGGAAACATAAAACAAAATCAAGGAGAGGGAGAACACTACCAGGAAAAATGTGTTGAAAGATGAGGAATTGAAGTAAGGTCTAGGAAAGAAGCACAATTTGCATATGAGAGCTGCCCTAGATTGCCCCAAAGCTGCCCAGCACAAAGTCCAGTGGGGTTCAGTTTTCTGCTTAACACACCCATGATCTTTGCAGCCAACACGAGAAAAGCTGGGGAAGGAGCCAAGTGAGTGTGACGAAGAGGAACTGGCAAGCATTCTGGTAAGAACAATGCACTGCTGGAAAGAACAGCCCTGGCAAGCAAATATTGCCTGCATAGAAGTAGGGAAGAGCTCCCAGTGCTGGCATGTTGATCCCTGGTGAAGGGTGAAGGCAAAGCATACCCTGCCCTCCTCTGCTCCATGAGTTTGAGATTATCATTATTATGTCTCAGCAACTGCCTTCCACAGCTCCCAGTGAGTCCCTGCTCTCTGCCACTTTATCTCAAGGGGTTCAAAGTCTGTCTGGAAACATGTCAGCCACCTTGGCTTGTCACGCATTTTGTTCTTCAGAGTAATTAAGGAGGGCTGTAAGTCTTCCCCCATTCTGAGTCTTCAAACTATATCAAATCAAGTGCTTAACAGGAAACAAACAATATTTCCTGCACTTGACCAAAACTGCCCTCCCTCTTCCTCGACTAATGGGGTTATCATGAAAAGCTTCATTTCAGTCTATTTATATGTTATATTCTAAAAGAAGAACAGCATCTGACTGATATATTTTTATTTAACAAAGCTTAGGAATTACATAAGTAGCACAGCAATAAACCAGCCCACCTATCTTACAGAAAGAAGAACTCCCGGGACCCACTAAGTTCGAAATCTATGAGTTCAGGTTCTCTGATTTTGACTGCACCGAGCTAGAGCTGGTGAAGTGTGGCATCCAGATGTACTACGAGCTCGGCGTGGTGAAAAAGTTCCAGATCCCGCAGGAGGTATGAGCTGGCAAAAGCTAGGATGTCCTGTCTTGGATGTATAGCAGACTCGCCCATGCTGGTGGTGGGACTGAGGTTACTGTGCGTGCCCAGCTTAGCTCACAGAGCAGCCACAGGACTGGGTTCACGGTGGCTTGCACGGAGGGAGCCCGTGTCCCCCTTCACCCTGCTGAGGGCAGGAATGGCCTCTCCTGCTCTCTTCTGCTCCTCACTGCTTGCCACAGATGCAGGTTTCCTATGAGGTCTATATGGATGGCTGGTGGCCCCTGAAAAAGGTTGCTTGCACTTTCTGTATCCAGTGCCGCTCAGAGCCGCAGTGTGAAAACCCATCCCAGAGCAACACGGGGAATGCCTACCTGTGTGCCTGCTTCCTTTGCTACAGTGTGTACCCTGCAGCTTTCAGCCAAGATGTGCTGAAACCCGCTCTGCCAAGTCCCTTTGTTCTTCATCCCCATGAAAACATGGATGTGCCTTCATTCAGCGCAGTTGGCACCAGTTTGTCGACAGGAATGGTGTGGCCCTGTGGGAACAAGGACCCCATAAGCCCTGACATGCAAACTCACGACTTTGCAGTCCAAAACCCTATAGAAATTGTGGATCTGGCGTTTCAGCAGCTCTGCTGCTCCACAGGGGATTTCTCTGCACATCATGTGAAGTCGATTTCCATCTAGTGGGATCTGGAGGTAACTGCGGGAAAAGTTTACACCCTGGAAAGGCAGGATGGCAAGTGGGAGGGAAGTGAATGGGAATTAACTCTGTGCTTCTTACATTTAAATGTCATTGTCAAAAATATTCAAAATATCTACTCTGGAACAACTAACCCCTGGAAGAGGTGTGAAAAGCAGTGATTCTCATTGTTGAGATTTTAAGAAATGAATACTCATTCATAAATAATTTGCTCTTTAATGAGAAAACCTGCATAGCTACAAGAAGTAGTGCACATGGAGAAGTAGACTGCAGAGGGAAAAAAACCAGTTTTCTGTTTAATGCCCTATATTGTAAATCTTCAGCTGATAGAAATGTCATTCCTCTCTACAACTATGGATCCATATCTCTTGAAGAGAGATGTCAATATTAATAAATCACAAGACAAAGGGACAAATCTTACGAGTGAGAACCTAGAGAAACACAGAACCTCAATAAATTCACAAACAGTAAGATGAAATCACTTTTTCTCTAGGCAGAACTGATTCTTGTTTACCACACAGGCACCGCTGTGACTTTATTTTTCTTACCTAAAAAAAAAAAAAAAAAAAAGAGAGAGAGAGAGATAATAGAAAACAGCTATATTTTAGTGTCCCCTTTTGCTCTCTACTAGGCTTTATTCTAACAACATTGTCAGGGTAGCCTGAAGATATTACAGCTCCTGACCCCTCTCTGGGCCCACCTGTGTAGAGCTGGTTTGAACCTCATCCATGATTTCTGTACATCACCCTTATGGCGAGATAAACAGGCAGCAGCATCATCACCCATACTAACCCATACTAACATCCTCTTCCCCCCGGGCAGGTTCTGGTAAGGTTTGTGTACTCCGTCAGCAAAGGCTACCGGAAGATAACTTACCACAACTG
The DNA here is from genome assembly GCA_013398115.1 of Falcunculus frontatus. Classification (NCBI taxonomy): domain Eukaryota; kingdom Metazoa; phylum Chordata; class Aves; order Passeriformes; genus Falcunculus; species Falcunculus frontatus. The sequence goes on from VZRV01003376.1 coordinate 461,945, forward strand.
GCGTCATGGCTTCAATGTTGCACAGACCATGTTCACGCTCCTCATGGTAAGGTGACAGCACCCCGGCTAATTCTGTGGTACAGCTTTACTTACAGCAGGTCTTCTGTTGCACCTGGGAAATATGCAGGGCTCCCGTTGAACCCTGGTGTAGGAAAAAGGTTTGTCACTCCTAGCACGGGTCCTATAAACAAGGTCTCCATTTGCCTGAAGTGACGGTCACTGCATTACATGTGAAGAAATCTTCAGTCAATATTGGCCAATGAATGGAGAGCTTTAATTCTCATAGATACAGATGTGTATGGTGTTGAATAGATTCCAGATTAAATCCTTCTGCAGAGTAGAGGAGACAGATCACAGGACTTCCATTCTTGCAATAGATTCTGACAGTAAGATCCAGACTGAAGTCAGCTGCCTGGGATGGACACAACGTCATGCTTTCCATTTCCACCCAGGACAGACACAGGTGTAGGTCTATTGCCAGTGTGAACGTGGCAAGTGGCATTTCTCACAGGTCCTCAGGGCAGCAGATACCTCAACCAGAAAAACAGGTGTAGGCTGCTGCTCCACACCAGGAACTGCCCAGCCAGGAACCGATGAAGATGGTTCTACACATCTATCACACATCTGCCCACATGTCTGGCAGGAGACTTATGCCTACCACCCCTGGACAATCCTTTGGGTGATTCAGCTTGACAACCACATTGCCCAGAAAGATGCAGAGCCTTTTCACAAACTGTTTTGTGTCCAGTGACTGGGAGAGGCACTTATGACAGCCTGGGTGAATCCTAGGGCACAAGGCTTCTATAGCAGTGGGTAGCCAACCCTACAGGTATGCATCAAGCTGATAAACACTACAGATGTGCCTGCCTGGGTCTGAAATATTTTGTTTCCAGCTGATTCCCCATTTTAAACAAAGTCTACTGTGTATTGCCTTTCAGTTCACAAATATTTTCAGTTCTCCTGGTCTGTGCCAGGACATCCCCAGCACAGAGCAGTCACCACTCAGTACCTTTTCCTGTTAGAGATGCTAACATATGGCATTTAAATTCTCTCCCTCCAGACTGGCAAACTGAAGCGTTACTACACAGACCTCGAAGCCCTTGCAATGGTAACTGCTGCTCTGTGCCACGATATTGACCACAGGGGAACCAACAACCTCTACCAAATGAAGTAAGCATTTTCTTTCCACTTCAAACCATTTTATGTTGGTCCTACTTGGCATGGAATCAGGCTGCAATCACACCACGCTCCAGTACAGCTCTGTTTAATACACGAGGGTGACAACCTTCTTTTACAAGTTACCTTGCTCTTCAGCTTGCTGCAGTGTTTGGGCTCATGCTTTAGCCGGTGGGGAAAATTCGTGGTGCTCTCTGGGGCTTTCTTTACCTCCTACCAAACCTCCTTTGGTTAAAGCAAAGCTCTACATTACCAGTACGGTGTGGAACAGGTGCAGAGCAGGCACTCAGTATCCTGAGCATTACAGGAGACTTAAGATGCCAACAGAAGCATCCTGGACATAAGATGACCAGTTTTTAATGTATGTATGGAGAAAGCACCATGCATGGCATTGCCCTCACCACCTACAGAAACAAAGCATCTATGAGAATGCTGCTCTCAGTAGGTAGTAATTAGCTACAGATAAACAACTTCTTTGCCTAGTCAGGACTCTGTTGCTCACTTTAAAAAGCCAGATCACAGCTCTTCTGCAATGCTTGCTGGCTGTATTGTCTTATGTTTCCTGGAGCTTTGGAAAAACGTGAAGTGATGTTGGCTCACGTTTTTGACACAAGAGGGCCTTGCTTTTCAGCTAGGAAGGTGCCCAAGGATTGCAGGTTTTTCTGTTCCCCTTACCAGATATCAACATGTAATTATTCAGGAATTAAACAAACTTACTAAGTCGAGTAATTACACTGCAGTCATAAAAAATAGTTGGAGTGAAATTTGCAGTTGGAAGACTGTTTTACAGTGTCCAAAGAGTTATAAGCAATGTCACGTAAGTCTTTTATTAGACTGAAGTCATTACCTATTAAAAAGTTCTACTCATAAACCTTTTAAAAAGAATTGAATTTGTGTGCAACAGAAATTAAATACAAAATGAGACACTTGTTTTCATTTTTAAGTGCTGCACTAATATCTTCAATTTTTCCTTTATGCAACCAGATCTCAAAATCCTTTAGCTAAACTTCATGGATCCTCAATTTTAGAGAGACATCACTTGGAATTTGGAAAATTCTTGCTCTCTGAGGAGGTTGGTAATGAACAGTAGTATAATGGCATGAATAATTTACTTTTAGCGATGTTTTTCATTAACAACAGAGCTGTCAGCACAAGACCTTTCTGTGGCTTGGATGCCAAGAAACTGCAGCTGCCCAGTTTCTTAAGGACTCTATACTCAGCCAGGACCAAAGCACACAGGCTTCCTAAATGCATGTCTTGGTTTCTTCAGAAGCGACGTTGTTATCCCCATAGGAATATATTAAATACAGGGTTGTTCTCCTGCAGCCCCTCTGACAGGGCCAAGGCTGACACATTCCCACAGCTAACTTCAAATTTCAGGCGAATTTCCACTGTAGTCAGGGGATGGGGTTTGTGTAGACACTGTGTAACAACCTCCCCCCGTTCAGTGAAATAAAGGGGAAATGGCACCACATACCATGAACGGGCTCACACCCCTCGCACCTGAGGGGAGCAAGCTGAACTCTTGAAAGAAAAAAAGTGAATGTATTTGGGAAAGGGAGGTGGCCAGGAACGCATAACAACACAGAGCTTGGATTCTGCAACTCCCTTTCCTTTGCTTTTCAGTCACTGAATATATGTCAGAACCTCAACCGCAGACAGCATGAGCACGTGATTCACCTGATGGAAATTGCCATCATTGCAACAGACCTGGCACTCTACTTCAAGTAAGTCGGTCATGTACACTGTGTGTGAGAGGCAGAAAGCAGCTGGCCCTTTACAAAGGCCAAATGTGATGCCTTGCTCTGAAAGCCACCCACCCGTGCAGCAGTTCTCTTCACAGACACTGGCTCTGGGAGACTGCCCTTAATACTGACCTCAGAGCTGGTGGGAGAGCTCAGGTCATTCAAAAGAACTTTGAACTTCTACTCAATTAAATCATACACATGACTTTTTAACCCTCTATTTCGAACAAGGCGGGGCTATGTCATCCCCTAGGGGAAGAAATGTCAGGATTGTTGTGGTTTGTTTTTTTTTTACCAGGCATTTCAACTCTGAAAATACTCCTAAATGGCAAATGGCCTGGCCAGAACTATACTAACTTCTCTGTGAGAGTGGTATGACACAAATAACAAGTAGCTCATTGCAGGTGAATGTCCCTCTCATAGTCTATTTCACACCCGAGGGTCAAAAAAGCCAAAATCTTGGATCAGCATGTGCTAACTTTCTGTGACAGAAAGCTGAAACTCAATGACATATAGCTTCCTAATTAGCAAGGCGCTTTCAAAACGTGCTTTCAAAATATCATGTCAAGACCAGAGACTGCTTCTGTGTTTTGCACTGCAGTATACCTACACAAAATCTAAACAGTCCAAAAAAGAGGAATATGGGGGAGGTTGGAATACCCACAACTCTTACTGTGGAGATGCAGTATCTGTATGGCACCATCTGTCTATGTACCACCACTTCCTCACCAGCTGGGAACAAACTGGTTCTTGCCCTCATTGGGCAAAGTGAACTGTCAACAAAGGCTTGGTCGAGCCAAGACACAGGATTATGGATGGGAGAATACATGCACAAGTCACTCTGTGATATGGCCTAACTCTTTTCTCTGCTATTATTGAAACATCAGGTTTCTGCAGATCTTATGCCACTCCAAACAAGGGTGTATTGTGTATAAACCACCCCTCAGAATTCCCTATACATATTTAGATTATATAAATAAGGCTAACAATGCCTGACTAAGTATATAAAGTCAGGTAGCTTTAAAAATACTCCAGCTAGCTCTAGGTTTCTGCAGTTTGCTCAACATTTAAGGAAAAAGACTTCTTGTAGTGCCAACAAAGGTGGAAGCATTTCTCAGCTGACTTAATTTGCAGTAGGTCATACTTTCAAGGACCTGCTCATGTCTCACCACTATACATATTTTTAAGGCATTTACAATAGTTAAGAGAGCAGATGATGGTTCTTGGGTTTTGGGGGCTTCCTTGAGGACATAAGTGCCAGGACAGCAACTACTAGTTGCCTTCTAGAAGGGTTACCAATATCAAGATCAGCCAACTGTTTTTAACGTATTTGTTTCCTTGTTTAATAGATTTTCCTTTATTTCCTCCTTTTTTTTCTTTTACCTTTCCCCCCCCACACCCTCAAAGAAAGAGAACAATGTTTCAAAAGATCGTTGACGAGTCTAAGACCTATGACAGTGCGACTGCCTGGACTGAGTATCTGTCTCTGGAGGCAACAAAGAAAGAGGTTGTCATGTGAGTAATTGGCTCTGGGGAAAGGTTAGTGATGTGGACACCTGATGAGAGCTCCACCACACACTTTGTACTACACTTAGCACAAAGTCAGCAAGTGATACATTACTGGCCACTCAGATTTGATCTTCTGGAGAAGCAGGGAAAAAAAACCCAGTGGAAAAAAATTCTAAGTGGTTCTTCATCCAAACAAGTGTCATGTTGGTCATGTACTCCTAAGGAGATGCAGAATCCCTTCTGGTTATAGACTCCTACCAGGTCACCCTGTAGGCCACTAACAGGGACATCCAATCCATTAGCTGTTCTTCCCAGCGGCAATGAATCTGAGTTGCACAATGCTGCTGTTGTGACCAGACAGACACTTTGCAGGATGCCCTGCAATGGTGATGAAGTGCTCTCACAACCTCACTGCAGACTGCACTGCTACAACACCCCTGAGGGAACCAAAGGTGTTACTCCAAAGTAATGGAGTTCAGGCCAGCAATGCCTAAAGCAGCAAGTATTTTAGTGCCAGAAGCAAGTAGTTCCCCATCATTATTCTATTTTAATCAAGAGAGCAACCTTTGATGAGTGTTTCAGTCAGAACCAAGGCTGTTGCAGCAACACATCTTTCTTTATCAATTCACCAGGAGCTGGGGGATACCTGATACAGTACTAGGGTGTGAGGGTCCTGAGCCTGAAAAAGCGGAGAATAAATTAATTTCTTTCCTGTTTTTAGGGCCATGATGATGACTGCCTGTGACTTGTCAGCTATCACAAAGCCTTGGGAAGTCCAGAGTAAGGTCAGGTGCTTGACATCCTGCTAGATTTCTGTAGCTTATACTTCAAAGTAATGCAGTTTCTAAGCTAGTAGTTAAATCAAAGTCTCCTACCAAAATTACCAAAAGGAATAGCTATGGTTTTGATGGATTAACCAGTCTTTCAGACTGTAGTTGTGAGTTCTGCACAAAATTCATGTTAAAAAAAAAAACCCAACAAACCAAAAACCAAAACAAACCTCCCAGTTATATAGATTTTTTGGTCACAGTGAGATTTTTTAGATATAACATGTGCATTGGCTTTATTACAGCAATACCTGACTGCAGTTTGCTCAGTTGTTTGATTTCCTTTAGGAGTTAATTCCTGAACTGTACTTGAGTAATTGCTAAATAATAAACACTAAAATTTAAAGTACGGTAAAAGGAATAAAACCTACCTTCCTGTTCAGCACGAAGAAAAGACAACAGGAAAAAAAAATAAAATAGACGCCCACAAGGTGACCAGTAAGCAAATCCTAGAGGGGAATACATTGGAAATGTTTCTTAATAGATGAGGAGTGGACTGAGATCCAGTGCAATAAGACTGTTGAGCTGTCACTAGACAGGTGCAATCCTACTGCCACAGCTGCCCTTCTCAGGAGAGAGTGGGGCTATGGCTGCACTAGAAGAAATAGAAGGATTAGAAGAGAGATTTGCTTCAGAATGGAGACGTGAAGTGCATCAAGTTATGAGGCCGAAGTTGGTGCCAACCTTTCTTTTTCCCTCCTTGTCAATGTAGGTAGCTCTACTGGTAGCAGCTGAGTTCTGGGAGCAAGGAGATTTAGAAATAAGCGTCCTTCAGCAACAGCCCATTGTAAGTACCACGCAAGAACCAGGCGGTTCAGTTCAGACAGCAAGCAGTGCTGCTTCCAACTACGTACTTACTAAAAGCAGTGCCACTCTGAGTGCTCTGTGTCTGCCTGAAACCACCATGCTTGCCAAAATCCATTAGAAAAGTGTGTTCTGGGATAGTGAAGAGCATCTCTGACTGTGCCCAGTGCCTCTTGTCCAGCTGTCCATATCGTTAGATGGGTTCAGTGGCTGTGAACCATCAAAGGATGACTGACCCCCTGAAGATTTTGTGCAGCTCCCTTACAGAAAAAGTGAAAAACTAAATAGATAAGTCAGAGAAGAAGGAAGAGTTTCTAATAAAGAGAAAAACCACAAACATGGACTTCATAGAGTCAAGGAATTATTGATAAACAGAAGAGTATTTCTAACTTTTTTTAATTTAGATAAATTTGACATTGAAAGAACCAGGAGTCATTCCTTGATGTGGCCTCCACCTGGGTGGTTTGGGGTTTTTTTTAGTAGACTTTCATGCACCCCCTCTACCCACAATGGCATCACAAATTATATAGTAATCAACAAGATCTTGTAAGAATATTATTTTTTGTTCAGTCATGCTTTAGAGAATTTAAAACCTCCTCAACACTTTATAACATGAACCTTTTCTGGTATCTGTTTGAGAGGCACAAGGGAAAAACTTGTTGTTCTCCTTCCCATCTTCAGACACTTGAAATGCTGTCTCAAATTTCTGCTAAAATCGCAATGGAAATGCGCTCACTTCACTTCTCTGCTGCTGAGGAAGAGGGCTGTGATGGACAGTTTTTAGGATAGAATGATAGAACTGGCAGGCTGACACAGCAAGGCAGTTTCGGGGAGAAAACAGAGGTGTGTTTTTCAATTAAGTGGTCTCATAACTCATGGTGAATTTGTGTCCTCCCACAGCCCATGATGGACCGAAGGAAAGCTGCTGAGCTTCCAAAGCTTCAAGTGGGTTTCATTGACTTTGTGTGCACATTTGTCTATAAGGTAAGTGAAGTGCACCCTTACACACCCCATCCTTATCAACAGGGGTTCAAATCCCAGGTGACTGAGTCCTGGTGCAGCAACACCACTCCTGGAGAGAGGGACAGGTCGATGAGGGAACACCTGCCCTTTTTCGGGAAAAAAAAACATGGTGCCTCTTTCTGCCATTAATGCTTTCTGCAAAGCATCAGCTTTGGATGTGAGGTGTCAGGGTCTATCCCGGGGTATGATGGACAAGCACTCCCTCTGCACTGCATTGTACTGAGAGGTGTGTTTCGATTAGGAATTTTCCCGTTTCCATGAGGAAATTCAGCCTATGCTTGACGGGCTGCTGAACAACAGAAATGAATGGAAGACCCGTGCTGATGAGTATGATGCAAAAATTAAAGCTCTGGAGGAAGAGAAGAAAAAAGAGGAAGAGAGAATGGCTGCAAAGAGAGGTCAGAAAAAGTAATTAGCTTTTCATTCCCAACTCAAAAACACGCTTACGAATACTCTCACAGATCTACAGCAAGCTTCGCTGAAACAGCAGAGTAAGATGTCCAGAACAAGTTTCATAAATTTGGCTCCACTGGCAAGGCTGAAGGCACCTTGCCTTCAAATCTGACACCATGACAGGTTGTCAAAAAGGCCACCAGCTTAAATTCCCAAACACTGAGAAACTAGTGAGAATACATTTAGGATGAATTCCTCTGCAGCTGAGGACAACAGAATATCATTTGCTGTCCCTGGAAAACAGCAGGGAGACATCCCTTTGTACACAGGGGCTGTGGCTGATCTTCTGTCCCACAGGTCGTGAAGCAGAAGTTAAAAAAGTTAACACAGTCCTAGGAGAACGCTTAAGAGATAATGGTTCATCCCATTTCTACCCCGGATTAGGTACTACCTAGAAGCAAGCAGTACTGGCAGTACTCAGTAGCAAGTTATTTTGGTTGAACACGGTTTTCTTTTTCTGTTGGCCCAGCCTGTGTCATACTGAAATACATCAGCTGTAGCGGGCTTTGGGTGAAAGCTTGTCTGATAGCGTGAGGATTTGTTTGACCCTCAGAAAGGCAGAAGCAGAAGGTTCATCTGGCCTCTTCCAAATATCTGACCAAATATCTGTCACAACCAGGTGCCTTCACTCCACAGAAACTATATCTGAACTCTTCTTTTGTTCCAAACTAGACCAAAATTCTAACAGCCCATGGTGTGGACATTGCTCAAATGACACAGTTTAGAAATTATTTGAGCTGTCTAGATGTTTTATTTCAGTTTAATTCACAGTAGTTAACTGAAAATATCAAAATTAAGTGTTTTAACCATGATTTAGAAAAATTCTGAAGAATTATTTCCTGAATAAGTAATCTTTCCATGCACAATTGCTTTGCACAGCAGACAGCTCTAGGTAGGGTGCTATAGGTATGACCTACACCAATCACTGGATAACATAAAAGTTCTAAAAAACTCCTGCAGTGATTGAGAAGGGAATTTATGACTGTGCCTCTAATTCTGTGTTTCTTTTTATATGGCAGGTGAAATAACCTGTAATGGAGGAACAGCTCCAGCTTCCAGAACCTGTAGCATACTTTAGACCTATTATAAATGCAATATATGCCACCCAAAATGAGAATGCCCACACTTAAAAAAAAAAAAAAAAAAAAATCATGGCATACAAATACATTCCTGATTGGACTATTCTGATTATATATTAGGCTTGTGACCAGCCAAGGAAGGGCTAGATCTTGTTTGCCTTAATTGCATCTCTTCCTGATGGGAAGGAGCCATTTCTGTCCCGTCTCCTGTCCGCCATTTAATGCGCCTGCTGTCAGATGGCATGTGGCAAGTAAGAACAACATTTGGCCCAATAAATCAGGTTGCAAGATTATGGAAGGGCATTTTTCCTACATGGAAACACTTCTTACCCCAAAGCTGATGGGGTAGTCCTGCTCCATACAACCCCATGAGACTGACAATTAATGCAACCATAGCCTGCAGAGTAGGAAAACTGAAGAAGTGATAAATTTATCATATCTAAGTCTATATTTGTCAGGATGACAGAAAGAAATCTGAGGGTAAAGATAAAGCATGAAAATGGACCGTAGTAAACCTTTGAATGGCTCTAAAATGTTACTACTCCATGTAAATCCAAGAAAAAATCAGACAGATAATAGTTCGGCATTCACTTCAAGAATCTTGATGGTTTGCTATCCCAAAGCATGGAGCCATTCAGGCAGCACACAGTAGCTGCCTTCTTCAGGAGCAGGATCCACACTGTGTGCTAACTGAAGCTTTGTTCTTTCACATATCATTTTAAGAAGACAGTGTTATCATCACCCATCACAGTTCCTCATACAATTAGCCAAGCAACCTGAGTCATGGCATCTCATAAATTTGTTCTATTTTGCCTCATAATACCAGTTATTTAACACAATTGATCAGAACCAACTGTCCTTCCCCTCCTCCTCGTGTTCTGAGATGTCTGGTTTTTAGATTATCCTCCAGACTTGTGACTCTTTTATTTCAGATGAAAGTTACTTTTCATGTTTATTTGTGCAAATATATTAGAACATTCAATTCCACTCTTGTAGTAGTAGAGGCACCCTTCTCTCCTCCTTCTTCCCCCCCCCCCCCCCCTTTCTTTTTTAAAACTGTTTGGAGATCTGTTTTGCTGGGGATTTTCTTCTTCTTCTATTACTCCTGCTACCTTCATGGCTTTACCCTTCAGTATATTGTTTTGCATTGCAAAAATACTGCAAGTAAAAGGAAAACTAGAGCTGTGGTGGTACCTGGTGATCATTTATCTGTCTCGGTGTAGTAAGCAAGATGTAATCTTCTAAGACTATGCAGCAATTCTGTGAGAGGCAATTGTCTTTCAGGAAAATACAGAAACTTGTCCACTTGCATGAAAGTAAACATGCCACAGGTAGTGACTCCATGCTGTATGTCTCAGTTTCATTAAGAATCTTAGCATGTTAAGGGTTGGAAGGGACCTTCAAGATCATCTAGTCCCAACCTCACTGCCATGGGCAGGGACACCTCCCGCTAGATCAGGCTGCTCAAGGCCTTATCCAGCCTGGCCAGGAACAGTGCCAGGGTTGGGGCACCCACAGCTCCCCGGGCAACCTGTTCCAGTGTCTCACCACCCTCACAGTAAAGAATTTCTTCCCAATATTTAACATAAATTCCCCTTCTTTCAGTTTGTACCCATTACCCCTTGCCCTGTCACTACAGTTCCTGATGAAGAGTCCCTCTCTGGCTTCCCTGTGGGACCCTTCAGATACTGCAAGGTTGCTAGGAGGTCTCCAGCAGCCTTCTCTTCTGCATGCTGAACAGCCCCCAGCTCTCTCAGCCTGTCTAGGAGAGGTGCTCCAGTCCCCTTATTAAGGTTGTGGCCTCCTCTGGACTTCCTCCAACAGTTCCATGTCCTTATTATGTTTGGGTCACTGGAACTCCTCGCAGTCCTCCAGGTGGGGTTTCACAAGAGCAGAGGACCATGTGGGAAGCTTCTACCATACAGTAGAAGAAGTCAAGTAAGTTTTGTCCTGGTTTTTTAGGGGAAAAAATGCCACAAGATTATCGTATGGTGGAGTGGTAAGCAGTCTGCCCACACACACATGGGAGCACAGCTTGTCCTCACAGCCTCAGCGTGGGCATGCTGCCAGGTATTTCCAAAGCAGACCATGAATGCATGCATGCAGAGGGGTGTCCATGGACACTCAGAGTGGAGTGCCAGTGCAGGAGGCTGTTTCTCAAGGGTGGACCCTTTCTATGGGAGCAGTGAGTGTTTCTCACTGGAGGTATTGGCCAGTTAGATGCAGGTGAAATTTGGCATAGTTTCTCCTGCAGTGGTCTCCCTTTGCAACTGGGAGCTGACTGCCTGGATATATTAGACATGGAGAAAGAAAGGGCCAAGAAACAGATTTCTCCACTGTTTTCCCAGGTGTGATGGACCAAACTCTGCTTGGGTGGGCTGGTTGAGCCAGTTTCCATGATAACCTGGGACTGATGTCCTAAAGTGTTTTCACATCAGGTAGTGAAAAAGGCAGATAAGAAGCAGATCCTGCGGAGGTAGGGCAATGCTTTTTAGCATGCCAATCTCCTTCCTTCTGGTGAGGCACAACTGCATCTAACAATGTAAAACTCCCCCTCCAGCGGAGGTATGGAGGTGTTCACACATAGGCCTGAGGGTATTCCTCTTTTCTGATAAGGCACAACTGACAAAACTATGCAGTCGCAAGAAGCAGGGCCAAACAGCAGTTGTGCCATTAGAAGTCAACAATAAGCCATCAAAGACCCCAGAAGAACCACCCTAACTTATTTCCACAGCGGTGCATCAGACAGTGTAAAACCCCTCTCCAGGGGCAGTATCAGGCTGTTCCCATGTAGGCTTGAACATATAACTCATCAAACTCTTTGTTGTGTGGGCCTCCTCCCACAATGGATCAACACTGAGACCATCAGTGTGATGACCATGCACACCAAAACTTGAAACAATCAAGTCTTGTCACTGGATCTTTCCTCTCCACTATCTACTCTTGTCCTTTTCTTCTGTTTCTTTCTTTTCCTTATGTATTTTCACTGGGATATTTTGACCTTGTTTTCATGGGAAAGAATCAAAACAGCTACATACCTCCTTTCCACTGCAACCAAACTGTTTTAAAATAAACCTGCTTCGTGTATACATACCAGTCACTCACTGTTGTTTCACTCTAATCCACCCAAGGGATCTATTGACAAGAACCTCAGTCAGTGTGCCTCAAAGGCAGGTCATAACATCAGGCCCGAAAAAGATGTACGTCATTGCAACACAATTTCGGGAAAAGTCTACTGGGGGCTGTGGATAATTTAAATCTGCTTATGGCATATTTGCCTACACTCCAGTTAAGTGTTTTCACCTCCGGCTTGATGCAGCTCTCAAGTCCGGTGGGAGACAAGAGGGACCTGTTTTGTAAGTGCCTCACTGAAGCAAGTAATGCATACAGACCTCCATTCTTGGTTATGAAGGTTGTTGTTGGAGGGTTGGAAAATAAATATCCCTGTGAGACTGGCAGGAGAGGTTTCTCGTAGAGATGCTCAGGGGTGGAGTGTAAATCTTCCCTCCATGAAGTAGAAGATGTTTGCTTGAATGAGAAACTGTCAAGCAACTTTTAATCCTGCATTTTGGCCATCATCTGCTCTCCCTGACGGAAGGGGTAGGACAAGCTGTCACAAGACAGGACCTCTTTGCTACTGAAAAGAGCATGTGCATGCCCTTCAGCCATTCCTTCTGCTGGAGCCTAGACTGCTGCTGGGTTGTGAGTGGAGATGCCTGACCTGGCACAGCCAGACGTGGGAGCATGTACAAGGCCTCTGCTGCTGGCCGAGCTGTGAGGACAGCAGTTCTAACAGAGAGGGAGGGAAAAACTTCCAGGGAGAATGGAGAACGTGCTCCTCAGCCACCTCTTGCAAATTTGAGCAAAATGCTTACTGTCTTTTCCCAGCTGGCCACAGTCTGACTCAGGCTAAGGCTGGGAAGCGCTCCACTCCTCCCAGGCAGGCAGGACAGGAACAACTCAACCTTCAATCAGTTCTTCAAACAAAGAGATGGTATTGAATACTACAGGGTGGGTATGTGTGGGAGTTCAGCACTCTG
>VZRV01003377.1:0-16049 GCA_013398115.1 Falcunculus frontatus
ACATCTTTGTGCCCAGTGAGTGGCCAAAAATCTCAGCAAGGGTGGAGCAGTCAGAGGCAGCATGCATGAATTGAGTCAAGGGGAAAGTTCATGGGAAAGGATATGGGGTAACTGAGTCCTGCCAGGAGCTGTGTTTGGTTGTTTGAGCTCACAAGCACGTGTCTTTATCAAATCTGGGATCTGCTCCTGGGAGATAAATGTTCATCATGATTTAACATAAAATCCCAGAGTAGCAGGTATGCTCAGTTATCTTAGTATCAGCAAATATGTACATGACCATGTATGTTACCTATGTCATTAATAGGGAAATAGTGTTTCTAACTGCTGTTATTCCAACTAACACATACAAACAGCATTTGATATTGTTTTACCACAGTTTTCCTCATGTTCTGCATCGAAACCAAAACCAGCAGATCTGGGTTTAGAGACTGGAATTTAATGCCCACCTGGTTTGCTTTCTTTCTTCCTATAGGTTTATCACCACAAAAGGTATCAGGATCTGCGTACGTGCTAGTCAGCCATGGGTGCAGACTGCTATAAGCAGAATAGATGAAAGACGTGCTGCCAAACGCAGATAGTCCAAGCATCTAAGGCCAACTATCTGGGATCATCATTAATGTTGCAGACAACAAGGAAGAAAACCTTACTATCAGCTTTTGTTTCTTATTTATTAAGTGGCAATAAAGTCTTCGAACAAATACAAACTCAGCAGAATCTATTCATCACTGGTTGAATGCCTGAAGATTTCTTCATTTTATGGCTGAACTCTATTAGTCTGTTTTTTCTGAAATGCTTGCTAATATTTATTTGCAACTGAATGTAGATATCATCTCATCCTTGCTGTCCTGACCAGGATGGCATTTAATGGTGAATGACTGATAGTTTCACATAGTGTAGTGAAGATGACCTCCCACAGAGCTGGAAGAGTGCAGATCTCCATGCTGATGGAGATCAGAGCATTCTACACTGAGTACTGGGTTTAAGAAGGTGCTGTATAAGTTAGTTATTTGTACCTATATAATCTATACACAAACTGATTTCATGCTTTAGGCTATCACCTGATCAGTGCCACATTCAGGTGCTCTTTGAGACTTCTATTTTTACACACAGTATTGCACTATTAGCTCAGTTCACAAAGATGTGTGAATATTCTCACCAAGGGATGATGTGGAGTAATTCAGTGTAGCTCAGTGAATGTAACCCTGTTGAGTATTGCTCTGGGGAAGCCTTATCCTACCAACGACATCTGTGAAGTTATTTCAGTTTCACCCTCACGTGAGACAAACCTGAAACAATTGGTTTGCTTTTTCCATTGCTTTTCTCTGAATAAGAACAAACCATGTCTGGAATGGAATCTGTATTTCACAAAATTGTAGGAACTCCCTGTCCTAGAGAACTATGTACATATAAATGTCTTCTCTTAAAACTGATACATGCTACTAATAGAAGAGTTTGAACTCTAATAAATTACTATAAACCTGAATCAAATGGCAAGTTTGTTTGCTTGATTGTAATGCAGATGGATACTGCTGAAACAGGTCCCAAGATGACAGCACCAATCTGAGAACTTATGGGCAAGTTAGCTAGAGCTGACATTATTGCTAACTCATGACTCAGATTGCTTTGGAATATTCCGATTCCAAGCTTTCTACACCATGTTTCAGCTGTAAAGCTCACTCTTCAGACAATACCTCTTCAGTAGTTCAAGTAATTATAAAACAAAGTTCATACCATGCTCAGGTGATCCCCATATTATCAGAAGCAGACATGGAAGAGCTCTCTGCTCGGAGAAAGAAAAGATGGCATTTGAGGACCTTGAGGGGTAGAGGAGAGGTATAGGCAGAGGGGCTTCTGGAATGAAGCTCCTCTCATATTACCACATGGATGGAGCCTGCACTGCTGCAAACCCATGGCCTTTTCATCCTACATAACCTCTGTGTGATACTCATGGAACTACAGCACTTCCAAACTACACCATAGAAATAAGATTACATTACTCTACAAGCCAGTCTTTACAGTTCCCTGCTTTGGTCAAGACTTTAGACAGAATTTGTCTCCCGTGGCTCACATTTTGTCAGAGTTCAGTCCTGTGTGGGGAAACGGATGTAGTTTTCACTATCCAGGACAGGTTTTTAAGTAGTGCTGTTGCTGAGGCAGGGAAATGAAGGATAGCTGTATGTGTTACACTACAGAACAGACCAAGGCAAGCTACTGAACTTCTGTTAAAGGGAGTGATGCTTCCTTACTGAAGTTCTCGATATCAGCAAGACTAGGGAAAAATACTTGTTGCTACAGATTTTGTAAGAAGAGCTTTACAGGTAGAAAGAAATGTATGGAGTATGGCATTATATAAACTGTATTCATTAATTTTGAATCACTGATCTCAAGGCCCCAGATCCTCATATTATAGACAACAGAAACACTTCTGTTCCCTTCAGCATCACCAGAATATCTGTAGGCTACAAAACCAGGTCCCCTATAAAAGCATTTTTATTGTAAATGCTCTCAGAGAAATACCATCAGCTTTGACAGATCAAATTCATCCAGGACCAGAACTATCTAATATGCTTTTTGTGGGCAGAATCTTAATGCCTATGCTCATACTTAATAGTATTGTATCCTAGAATGAATCTTGCTAGAGTGATTATATTTTCTTTTTAATTAGGACTATCACAACCTGAGGATATATTAACCATCACATAGCAATTAATACTTTGTATCTGTTCATCCTCATCAAAATTCATAGAATAATAATTTTTAAGAGTGAATCATCCTACTTAACAATTACTTCTTGTTTGTTATACCTTGCAAGATCTGTAGAGATGCTTGTACAGTTCTTGAGAGTTAATTACTATTGGTGATCAGGGCTCTCAGTATCTCTTCCTACTCTGACACTAAACCCCAGGAACTTCCCTGTCTTTCCCTGACTGTTCCTTACCCCAGTCCTTGCTGTGGTCCCACTTGTGTGCTATTTTTGCCAACTCTAGCTGTGGATAATGCGGCAGCTTATCTGTGATAGCCCCGTTTCTCCCCAGCACTTTCCCCTAAGGCTCTCAAAAGAAAGAATGGAAAACATGACTAAACCTCATTTTCACGCACACAAGCACAAAAGAAAAGTGCAAAATGAAGAGCCAGAGAGCTGCTCTTTTGTTGGAGGCAAGTAAGAACCATAGTTTTGGTCTTTCCAACATCCTTAGAAAACACCAACAAAACAGCAAAACACACTTAGAAAAACCACAAAAAATTAGGGTTAGGGTCTAAGGTACATTTGAAGATTTGGGGCTGTGGCTGGACTGATATTCTCCCAGCTCCTGGCTGCCCGACATTTCTTCTCCAAGTGAGGCAGGGAGCAGGGGACTCATGGTCCCTGTTTCCCTTCTTGCTCAACCTTGGCTAGATTACAGCCTATAATATGAACATCAATTTTCTTTAACTCCTTCTGTAATACCTGTGCACCACTTTGCCAGAAAGGACTCTCCAAATACATATGGGCAGACCACTGTGCACCAATATTTGAAACAAATCAACCATTTCTTTCCTGTCCCACACCACTAAGTTTCCACAGAGACTTAAGAGATGCACTCAGTTTGGATCTTTGGCACAGGGGAAAGGCAGCAGAGAGCACAAGGAGAAACCCTCAGCCTGTGTAAGTATTCACACCTTCACTCACTTCAACAGAGGCAGACAGGACAATTCGCCACCCCTTTGTGCTTTTTTGCACAAAAGCAGTAATTCTTCCTGGGCAATAACTTTACATAGCTGCTGCTGTATTCTTTTCACTACTTATTTGTCACTAAGGAATCAGAAAGTTAAAGGTTTACAGTGACCATCAGCTTTCCTGGAAACTGCTAAAGCATCATTCAATCCCTAACCCCTAGTTAGGGATATTCCTTGATTTGGAGTTTTTTGGTTTCGTTTTGGCTTGTTTTTTTACATAACTTCTGACTACCTTTAGTGCTTTGCTTTATGCTGGAGGTTTTCATCAGAAGATCACCTATTTTAACAGATTGCCCTAGACCCTTCAGTGGGAAGAAGAAAATGTAGAAGGACTATTGATGCTATTTTGCTAGATACTGGTGCATGACATGACAAGTAAGGCATGTTAATTTAGCAAACATAAATATTTCCTTCTCTCATTCCTGTGGAAAAATGCAGTGCATGCATTTTAGAAAGCTGAACCTTATATTCTAAATTTAAAATTAATTGATTACCTAACCCAAAGTACTGGGATTTACTACAGAAGATGCTCATTCAAGTTCTATGGCAAGTGAGTAGAGGAAAAGGTGAGGGGAACGACAGAGGGTAAAAATAGAAAAGGGGTGACAAGGAGTCATTTCAGGAGAAAGTGGTATGAGGTAACTGCCACTAAGTCCTTCATAAATCATAGTCTTTTAGCAGCTCCCTTGAGTTTTCATCTCTGCACTGCATGTGTGCTAAGTTTCCCATCACCTTAGGAAACAGAAGCTTAAAAGAAATGCCATAAACCTGGAAGCCCTCAACTATACTCTTCCACCAGCAAAGATATGGAAATGGACAAACTGAAAACATCTGAAATTACTAATCTGCAAATGCTTGTCAGTGTAATTCAGAACACAAATTTTAGCTGGGCATGATTTGTACAGCATTATAAAAGTCTCTGTAGAGTGTCCTGTGATCAGCACTGTCACTGTTGCATGTCCCAGGGAGCAGGTGAATTCTAAGAGCCTTCCTGCAGTGATACCTGGCCTGTTCTGAGGGCACCTCTGACTGCCTTTACTGTCTGTGGGTGTGCATGGCCATGACGGCCCTTTCTCATGCTGAGAGCTATTTCTGTCTGTCTTTTACCACCTCTTGCTATCTATCCACCCACAACTTTTAGTTTGGTTAGAAGATCTAAGAAGAAAGAAAGAAAGAGACCTACAAGACAATTCCTACAGACACTGCACAGAAGATTGAAATGTTATTCTACTGTCACGTCATGGTTTACCTTCCCTCCCATTTACTATTGTATGAAACACTAAATAATTATTCCAAAACCAAGTATAGGATTGCAATTGAAATGAACCATTGTGAGGCTCATTTGAGATATTTGCAGAGCATGTTCTGATTCAAGGCTAGCATACAGCCTCTACTCAGATCCTCTAAAGGAACAACAAAAAAATGGGGTTGCACAGCAGGCTCCTTCCTGGAAAAGTTATGGTTTTCCTTCCCATCTGTGTGGCTTAGAATAAAAGAGTCTAGACCAAATTATTGCATGTTTGTTATGCAAAGGAAGTGGCTGGTCCTGTCACCAAGGCACAAGAAAAGGACTCCAAAAATACAAGCTCATGTCCTGCTCTCCTAATGACTTATTGTTCTTTTTTGTGCAGTGTCTGTCACTTAATTTGGGCTGATTATTAGGTACCATATTAAATATTTCTTGCATTAAGTAATTAAAAACTGAAGAAAAAAAACCACCTCAAAAGCTATTTAGAAACTGTAACACCTGAAACAAATCTGATGACTCTTTTGATCCCTCTGGGTTTCTGAGTCTTTTGGTTACACTGTGAGGCTACAGTTTTCTCAGGAGCCATTATTATTATAAGACTAAGCACTAAGACTATCTCTGAAAGATCGGTGTTGAAAAGAGTGATGGTAAGAGTGCACAAGAACATGAATGCACACAAAGGGAGACATGTTCAAGACAAGGTTTTTATAGGCTTCTCAGTGGGGAAAATACCTACTTGTTTCCCACCCTCTGCTGTGTAACATCCTCTGTGTTGTCAGCTCTTGCATGCCCACTGCTCTGAAGCCATTAGCAAGTTACTCTGGTATTTCCCACTGGAACAACATTGACTCACACAAAACCCCTCAAGTGATAATTGCCCAGTGCCTTTCCGTGCAAGGTGAGAAGAAAATGACTGTCAGGGCTCCAACCAACCTCCAGGGTCAAAATACCTGCCTATAAATAAACCCTGAACAGGAATTGCCATGCTATGAGTCGCCAATTCACCTGGTACTATCCTTGGGGTGCTTTTCATGAGGTGCTGTCTGGTTCAGGTTTGATTTATTAAGGCCTTCTACATCAGTATCTCTCATGAAGGAGACCTTCTCTGCTCAGAAGGACGTGTTATAATACAAAATGAGTTAAGCAACTAATACAGCAAAACATTGCAGATCTCCATTTCAGGATTTCTATTATGCTAGAAAAAAGTGAAGTGGAAATTACTTACTGAATACAGTTCGTTATATGATTATAAAAAGCTTACTCTAAGACATGTTTTATGGGCTCATATTTAACTTCTAAAATGAAAAATCATCCAGCTGGAGAAAAATAGCTGGGATGAACTTCACTCTTTAAACTCAAACTGGTTGATTCCTCCCTATTGTAACTACTCGTAGTGAATGAAGGTACAAAAATGTGTAAATTCAGTCTTTTAAACTAGAGCCATAAGAAACAGTTATCACTCAGAAAACCTCGGAAGAAGCTTTGTGGTTACAGCTACAGGTTTTAGTAGAACTATAGCTAGGTGGGATTTTCCATCCCAAAAACCATTTAAGAGCTCTCAGGACTTCAGAGGACTATCTGGAATTACATGAATATATTTGCAAACTCTTAAAATGTGTTTTGCTTCGAAACCCACAGACTTCCCTGTGGCTGCCTAACAGAGCCCCCACTCAAAAGCAGGACTCACAAGGTGGCTTGTGGTGATGGTTGTGTCCTGCAGGAGAGAACACATCTTCTGTGCTTTCCCTCAGCCAGCCCAAGCACACTGTGGTAGCAGCCAGGGCTCCCTGGAGTCAGAAGAAAGCATTAAACTTTGGACAAGCTCCACCCCACGGAAGGGATGTGTGTACCTCTCCTAGAGCTGCTTCTAAAGGTACCAGGGGGAGTAACCGCTGGCATACAAAGCCATTGTGATTGGGGTACCTTATTCCCATTTCCCTGAATAAAACTGGCCTTTCCTTTGATGTGTGATCTTGTAAGTGGGCAGAAAGTGTCATTCTGTGCTTCTGTGGGGCTCTTTATGTACAACATTCAAAATGTAGACAGCAGAGTAAGCAGAGAAGTAGCTAAATTCAAACTGGCTAAAATAAAACATTTCTGAGAACTTAAGCCACAACAGGATTTGAAAAGGAAATGCCTTCACATGGGGGCTACTAACAGATAATGGACAGGAAAGACATAGTTCTTTGTCACCAGAATTTAAATCTTCCACATATGCCCAGTGCCCACTACTCCTCTTGCTTCTTTTGCCAAAACCAGAATCAAAAAAATGAACAATAGTACATAAACTCAATGAAATGAGGCTCATTTTTACCACTTTCTTTTCTGCCTTAACCTAGAAACCACCAGCAGTGAAACTCACACCACAGCCACTGTGAACATAGTGAGACGCAAACTTCCAGTCCAATAAGAAGACAGGAATTCCCAACCACGTTGCAGCTGTGGTCTGTTAAGTTTAGAATTCATTCTCAGAGTTAATTCCTCTGATAGAAACAGTAAGAAATTCTGTTGAAGGCAGCTACAGCATAACTTGCCTAATGAAAGATTCATCTCAGTGGTGGGCTTCAAATTTAATGCAAGGAGAGTTCCTGTGCCTTAGAAATCTCTTGTTTTCTCTCCTGTAACTGTGTCATCTGGAAGCCATATATATATCATGCCTTTTAATGTCATTGATGCCTTATGGCAATGAGCTGCATGGGGTAATGACATTTTATGAAGATTCCCAAGCCAGTTTCAATACAGTCTTTCCCTTTTTGCCTTGCGTACTTGTGTTTCACCTCTTATTTACCATTTTCTAATCTATATAGATCTAATCTTCTAATAACCTCATTTATCAGTCTGTCAGCTTTCTGACAACGTATCTTACCTTTTTGTTGGAATCTTATCTTACTGCTAAATGTGTTGCAGATGTGAGGATACATAAAATTTTGGGGTTTTGGAAACAAAACCAGCATTCAAGACAAATGGGCACAAGTGGTTTACATAATGAAGTCTTATTCCTGACTTTGTACAGTTAAGACCACCTCAAGACCACTGTTGTCTACTATTTACAGTGGTGATACAGCCTCAAATCCACAGACCACACCTGCTGCTGAAACTCTCACGTCATGGGTATAATAACAAGCAGGGAAAAAACCTTTTGTACAGACTTAGATAAAAGCACAAAAAATGCACCTTCACACAACATGGGAAAGCCAAACCAAAGGACACCTTTAACTTTTCGTGAAGTGACCCATGCACTCCGAGGTTAATGAGTAACTGAGGTTGCTGCCACTGTTTTTGCTGCTGCTTATTCGCAGCATTTTCCTGAAGAAAAGTTCTGTATCTAATCTTCCTTGTTTGCAGCTTTGTTACCAGCTTTTCAGAGCCAAATAATTCTGGTTTTGGGGAGGGATAATTCACTGTAAATATTCTCATGTGGGAAGAGAGAGGTGCAGGAGAAAGTCTGTAGAAAAATACCCCAGGATTTTTTTGTTGCTAAGTACCAGGACTATGCAGAGGTGACAAGGCTTAGAAGAGTAACCAAGGTAGCTAATAGTTCTGTTGACTAATGTGCTAGAGGAGAGAGATTTTGCCAAAAATTAAGTGAAAAAGAGACAAAAAAAACATGCCTAGGAGACTATATTGTAAGGATACTTTTCAAGGAATTTGCTGTTGGAGGCAAGTTTGGTTTTTTCTAGAAAGCCAGTATTAATGGCACAGCAGGCAGCAATACCTTCTAAGAGGGAAAATAATTGCAAGGAGTAAAAAGAAGGGAGATGGATTGACCCTGTCATGAAAAGAAGAGGGAACAACAGGGAAGAACAAGTAGTGCCAAAGGAGTGCAGGAGGCAGATAGAGAGCAAAAAGACAAAAAAAAACAAAAAAAAACAAAAAAAAAAAACCCCAGAAAAGTGAATGACAGGAGGAAAAAGAAGAGAAAAGAAATTATAGATGTGGAGCATCATTGGTGCTCACGTCATTTTCCAGTTTCTCTTAGAAGGCTGATTCCTGCAGCATGAGCTGAGAACATGCTCGATACTCCGATTTTCTAGGGAAGAGCTGCCCAGACTGTCATCTCTACCATAGTGCATTCCCTCTGCAGAACACACCTGTGTGAGGAAGAGAGGAATGACTGGGATCACCATTACTTCCCTAGCACTCAGAACAAAGCTGTTGGTCTTCCAACAGTTACACTTCGTTCTTTTCAAAACTGCGCCCCAGGGAGAGGAGGGGATGGCTTCCATTTCTGGATACCTACCTTAAGACAAACTGACCTTCCTTTTTGGAGCCGAGCTGCTGTGCATACACAAGTTATAGGTGCTGTACAATACTGGAAGTTGGCACCAAAAATCAAACCACTGCAGTTTATACACTTGGAGAAAAAGGAGCACAGATTCCATTCTGTGTAAACATTGGTCTGTCCTTGGGAGAACATTTTGAGAGGTTCCTACCAGCAGTACTTAGTGCTGCTCCACAAACACACTTGTTTTCTAAGCACAAATAATGCTTTTGGCCAGGTACTTTTATCCTTTAGCTTAGTTTCCCTTTCACCAACACTTCTCCAGCTATTTTCTATGTATGAGACCTCCCAGATTAGTTCACAGTTGCATGCAGCAATACCAACTGTTCATATATTGCACGTGACTATAATTATACATACTCATACTATATAAAAATATAGTTATGCTCAATGTATGAACAGTTAATATTACCATCTGATTTTGTATGGAATGTATGATAACAAATGTATTTAAAAGGTCCCATTAAAGCATTTATAGTGAATCTTGGATCAGAAATCAGATGTGCAATGGCTGCCCAGCCACACTTCTCTTCTGCAGATTCCTTACCCAGCATACCACAAGAACTTTGTGAGGACTGATCTCCAGTGGGAGCAAGTTGCCATGGAAATATCAGATGAAAGGTCAAAAAAAGGCCTTCCAGCAGGGCAGTGTGTGTCAGTCCCAACATACACAGAGGGCTGGACAAATGCATCAGAGGCTGCATTTTTTCCAAAGACCATGCCCAACCCCTCATACTTCTCCCAAGGCCACATAATCTTCCAGATGGATTCATAAAGCTCCTTTAGCATCCCAAGCCCACTTTCTGGCCCAGCTACAAAGGCTTCTTCAAGTGTACCCTCAGGGCCATGATCCCTCTCAAGCCAACTCCCAAGGCCATGCACATTCCTGAAGTTATACCCAATCCCAATTGCACTCTGAGTGCCACAGTCACTCTTAAACCCATTCATAAGTGACAGAACAAACCTCCAGCAAGTGACTAAACAGGGCACCAAATACAGCTAGAAACAGCAAACTCACCACATGCACACTGAAGTACTTGAAACTGCAAATCATTAGGCAGCAAGGAAGTCTCTGAACAAACATGGGCTCCATTCAACCCTACATTTCTGCTTGTATTTTCTGGGAATTAACAACTAAATGAGGTTAATAATCATCCAGCTGTAACTACATCGTGTGATGAGGGGTGTGTTTATCATACTGGCCACTGCTAATTAGATGGAAAAATGGGATTTGAGCTCTCTGAGCCTCCAGAGTCCTTTGAGTAAATCCATGCTCATTGAATAGACCAAAACAGCTCCTTGAAGCCACAACATTATATTATTTCACTCCAGTAAACAATCTTGCTCATAGAACTGAAGATGACATTTGGGGGTTGAGATTTTGCTGAAATTAAAAAAAGAAGTCTCAGGTAGACCAAAAGATTTTGCAAATTTGTGCTTACCTTGGCAAACTATTGGGTTGACAAGATGAATAGTAAATCCAACAAAAATCCTGAAAGATTTCACTGTTTCATCTGTCTATATTTGTATTTCATATTTAAATTTAATTTTTAAAATAATATTTACCTTTAAATTTTTATTGTGTTTTTATAATTTAACATAACATCTATAGATAATATAACCTTTAATATAAAATATCTTTAAAGGCTTGAAACTGAAATAAATTACAAAGACTAATTTCCTGGGAAATGGAATAAAATTTGTTTTTATAAAGTTTGCATTTTGGTCTAATTTGAGACCAAATGAGAAATGAGTAATGAGTACTCTTGGAAACCCCCACAAACCCTGGCATTGATGCTAATATGGTGTGGGACGAGGTACTAAACATATTAGCTGTTACAACTAAGGAAAAATATGTTAGAAGTCTGAAATCTGTCTGAGGAACCGAATAAGTTCCAGTAACTCACTTTACGCTAATCTGTTAGTAATTAGCCCAACTTAGCCCATACCAAGTAATTACAGAGAGCATTTTAGAGGGCAAGTACAGAGAGAGAGAAAATCAGATGCCCAAGGGTTACAAAAATTGTGTTCTGATTCATTTTTAAAGCCACTTGACATTTACACCCATGACAAAGTTGTGGGCTGGCAAAATGGGGCTCATGGAGGGGAAAATACAGAATAGGGAAGCCACAAAGAACAAAAGGTGGTTGGGGGAAGGTCCAACAAAACCTCATTTTTACTCAGATAACAATTGGGGAAATTATCTTGCTTGCTTCAGTGTTCAGCACAAAGTCATGATGCCCACCAAGCACTGCCCTCAGAAAAACCCACAGACATCATCTTCACAGAAGAACACAGAAAGAAGACAGAGGACAATCTAGCTGCATGTTTGAATCCTAACTAAATACAGTAAAGGATTATTTATGACCACCTGCCACCTAGCCACCTGTTACACCTTTCAGCAAATGTTTAAGAGCTGCACAGGGCATACACACAGCTGCTTTGAAATGGCTGTAACATAATTAGCTCATCCCTTAGAAAACTCAGTAAACAAAATAAGAAAGGACACCCTAAAACCTAGGACGTTTACAATTCTAGGAGTCAGTTAAAAGAACATATTTAATAAATCAACTAAGTTAAATCAACTTTCTCCTTACAACATTGAAAAAGCTGCTAAATGTACTAAGATCCTTTGGGGAATCCAAACTCCCTTCGTGTATAGAACAGCACCAAAGGAGGGATGGGAAGTCTGTCCTGCTGTAATCTAAACCCACCATCAGATAAAGACACTCAGAGTAGAGCATTACTACAGTTTACTAACACTCACAGCCTTATGCTGCAGTTTTCCCCTCTCTCTTCTATTATTTCAGATTAAATTTCCCATCGACAGTCCCTACCTACCCTCACTGTTCCAAACAAAGTAAGCCCTACCCTGCACTTCTGCTGGAGTAAGCAAAGCTGCTTCTCAGGGCTCCCTGAAGGCTCCTTTTCTGCCAGGCTGTCCCCACCAACCTGCTGCCATCTGGGACTCGCTCTTCTTACCCACAGAGCCATCCTCACAGGCAGCACTAAAGGAGGAGGAAGACAGGTGAGAGCTTTCTAGAGTATGGTGAACACAGACAAAAACACACATCTTCCAAGTCTCCTAACATTCTTAAAAATACTGCCAGACCCACTTCTTAAAATGTAGATCTTACAGACAAATCACGCAGTCCTGTTTATTTCTCTAATTCTTGTCTGTCAGTTCAGCTGTGATTTTGGGTCCTTGTGTCTATTCATTTGGTGTGATTTTTTCACTTGGCAAACACAAGTCATGGCTCCTTGCTCACTGCTGTGACAGACAAGTGTTGCTGGTCCTCTCATAGTCAAGTAGTAAACAGATCCAGACAGCAGCACCATGCCATCACTATCCTTTCACTCAAGCAAAATTATTCACTTTGATGCCAGCAGTAATTTAACAGAATACAGACGGAGAACTTGCAGATTTTGGCCCAGTAGTTTTGACTGGAAGAAATCATGATTGCTTTAGCTGTTCATTCCCATAGGAATTATTTTTATTCTTGATAAAGTGGGTTACTGGAAAGCACTTCTAGGCTTCAGAAGAGCTGATTCAGATCTGATGGGGGGAGGCGGGAGCAGGCAGGTGGTGTGTGTTAATTTGAGATTGTTCAGATCAACTAACCTTAAGCTCCTTTTCTCTGCCAAGTTCTCTCGTGGATTTATTCAGCACTGTATGAATTATTGCCTTTCTGCTTCTCCTCCTGGGGGGTCAGGCAACCAGTACTGCACAAGATTCATAATGCCCTTCTTCCAAGACTCCAAATACAAGCTGGTACAGTCAGAGTGGAGTCAGTGATCCTCCACATACAGCAAGGTATGACAAGAAGGCAAAAGAACTGCCAAGAATGAAATAATACTGTATGAGATTGCATTTTTATGTGAGCTGCTCCATCTCTCTTTCCTGGCCTCGGATCAAATCAGCTAGAGTTACAGAGCTAACTGTAATCCTGTTATAAACCCCTTCCAGACAGGCAAAAGAATGTCCCTCCTCACTGTAGGCCAGATTCTTTGGCGTAAGACAAATGCTCTATTAACTTTCAATTTAGCTGATGGACATGTTCCTGCAGTTTAAACTCACAGGTTACAAAATTATCTGGTAAATCACTTTGTTTTTAATTGGGAAAACACTTGTGTAACTGATTTTAAATTAAAAGATTTCAAGAAGAAAGTCCAAGCGCCCAAACAGATGGCTGCAGGCATACTCCACTGCTTGAAATAGCTAGTGAAGCTCAACCTTGCTAGGGCAGGCACAGTGACTGTCTGGGTCTCCTGTGCTTCTCTGTGTCCTTTCATCAGGGTCTCTACAAAGTCATTATCACACCAGAAAAAAAATTCTGCTAACTTTATTTGCTAAGATAACCATAAGCAAAATTCTCCTTAACTACACAAATAGTCCTTGTATCATCAAAAGCACGGTTTTGCTCTTTGTTAACTATTCAGCAGGGGAGTTTTCCACTGAAACAACAGTAGATCCCATTTGTGGTATGCTGAGGAAAACACAGAATGTAGCTGAGCATGCCGCATGCTGTTTACAAATGATTTAGACCTTAAACCATCTTGGACTACTGCTAATGGTGCAAAAGAACCCTTTGTAACAATTGACACCGTATAATCTGAAATCATTAAGAATTCTGTTTATGGCCAAGGAACTGATATATGATAAAAAACCAGGAAGCCTGTACTACTCCCATATCAGTGGTATGACCATACCAGAGGAGTAGCAACAGGGAGTTGTGAAAACAGCTGTCAAATTGTTCAACATGCAGGAAGTGCTTTAGGCCAGGAAAAGGACATCTATCCAGGCCAATACTTTGGGACCTCACCAGAAGACCTAGACCCAACTTAGGGCCCAAAACTGGCCTCCCTACACAATCACTCTCTGGGTGAACTGAAATGCCAATCACTCAGCTTTTCCTGTGCTTCATAAACTCCTCTGGGTGCTTTCCTAAGCCACACTTCAGGTAACAATGATCTCAGTTAACTTCCCTTCTTGCTTCTTCTGTTGTACCCATTAGAACTGAAGTAAATCCTTAGAGGAAAGTCTCGTTTTGAAGGTGTTCAGGCTGGAACCTCTTTGTAGGGAGAGGACATCAGGTTTCAGGCCTCTCAGTGTAGATCATCTCAATACCACTATATCTGGTAATAAAACCAAGTTACTTTTCACACAGGAAAAGCTGGTAAATAACAGGAAAAGCAGCCCAAGGCTGGAACAGTAATGATGTCAATAATGTTTCTACAGCAATCTTCACAATCCTTATCCCCTTCACAGTGGAGAAGGTGGGATGCCATAATGCAAGGCTGGAAATTCAGTCTGTGCTTGCCTTGTGTCATGCACTGGCCCAGCTCAGATCGGGAAACAATTTCCTCTCCCTTCAGAACCAGACAATGAGCATCAGTGTAAATAGGCTGCTTTCTACTGAGCAGAAAGAGAGGTCTTATTTGAAATAGTCATTTCAGCTGACTGCCAGAGGCACATAAGCCTCTCCTCCATGTTTATTTATGTAATCAATGCTAAGATAAGCTAGTTATTCTCTCATTTCCAATTCAAGTCAGTCAGTGTTTTTCTTCATATCCTTCTGTTATCAGTTGTTTAGCAGAGTACAGTAAATCAAAGAATTTTGTTAGAATCAAATGGCTTTGCTATGAGTTGCTGTGACTTCTGGTACAACAGACCTCTAGGACTGTTGTTTGAGGCACCTGGGTATCTTTCACCCAAAGCATCTCCAGGCAAAGGAAGCAGTTGTAAGGCTTATGAAGGAAATGCAGGGGCTTCCTACTTCAACACAAATGCACAGAGAATCAGTGAGCACTGAAATTCAGGAGCTCTGTGAAACCATTCTCTAGCAACACTCCTCAACAATTCAGCATGGAGACACAAATGCTAAGGGCCTGCTGCTGAGCTGGGCACTGCTGGCAGAGCTGTCCTCAAGTCGGTCTAACAGAGATTTGCACAATGACTTGAAGCTGCACCATCCCAAAACTGTAATTACAGCTTGACACATCTCTCCTAACAAAGAAAACTGTGATCCCCTCAAACAAAAATTCAATATACAAGTGTCACAGTTCCCAAGAGCTTGTCTTGATTCTGGGCCTAGTTCATCCCTCCTGGCCAAACTGACCCTCAGGACACTCCATGAGAACTTCAATGGATTCCAACAAAGTTCCTGCAAGCTGAGAATGTCCCACGACTTCAAGAGGAGACCACGCAGCATTAGGATGGCAGACAGACATGCTCTGTCAAGGAGAGGAGAAATGCTGACAGCTGTGATTTTTAATTTGGTTTCTCAGGGCTTCTGCTGCCCCTGCCATGGAGCCAGCAGGGAAAATGGTGACTCCTCCAAGCACCCGCACACCTGGATCAGCAGACCATGCACGAGCTGCGTGGCCTGGCCCCAGGACAGCCCATGTGTTCTGTCATTCCCTAGGAGCAGGGGACTTTGAAACCCCACAGTTTCAGGTTAGGAAAGCTTTGGGGTCCCTGACCCAAAAGGAAGCAGATATCATTGCACTGCTCCAAAGCAATTGTATGCTGGGAACATAAGGATTTTTTAGGAGCCCGAGAGCCCAAAGACCCCTTGCTCAAGGGGGCAGGATCATGGTTTACCAAATCTACTCTCCATACCAAGAGGTAGCAGCTATTCTTATATTCCTGGCAGTAGCCTGGAAAATCCCTAGAAATAAAGTCCCAGAGAAAGTGGTACATGTTTTAAATAAACAAATAAAATGTCTGAACTTCCCCCCCCCCCCCCACAAAGAGCAAAAAAATATTTTACGTCTTAAAAAAAAGTCAATTTTTTTTTC
>VZRV01003377.1:16062-37580 GCA_013398115.1 Falcunculus frontatus
ACAAAATGGAAAAAAATCATTTTCAGTTATATAGAAAGTTCTACTTTTTTTCTGTTTCCAAGTGGAAACACCTTCTTTTTCCTGAATTTTGTGATTTCCAAGGGACAATAACCTTGAGTTTCACTACCTCAAGCTGTAAAAACCTAACATTTAGATAGTCTTTCCTGCCTGAGAGTCTGGTTGCATAACGAACATTTTTAAAGACTTTATGATAACCCCAGCAATTAGGTATTGATAAATCTTACATATCATCATGTAATGAGTAAACTGACAGAGAAACTGAGTGCCATATCTCTTGATAGAACTACTAATAAGTGTTAGACCTAAGAACAGAGTAAAAGTCTTCATTCCAAGTCATTCCAGAATCTTGGAAACTGCTACAACCTGCCATGCTCTTGTCTTTGTTATTGCTTTATATAACAATAGATCTAATTAAAAATCTCCTAAATATGAATTTCAATTAGTGTTATTTGTCACTTGCTTACCTACTATTTAGTGGATTCTTTAAATGTACATCAAATCTCAGTCATCTCCAAAAAAGATGTGATGAGGAGAGGCCTCTAATCTGTAATGCAAGAACTTACTGCAGTCCATCCATATATCAGTGTATTTTTTCCAACTATTTTGTATGTACATCCACATCATAGAATAGACTTATTTCCTGAATTGAAAAATATGTGATGAACAAACATGTGTAACATTAGGAAGAAAGACAAACTTAGTTTGACTGCTTGAGACTGACAATGGAGTTGATTCTCCATTGATCTGTGTTTTAGTTCATTGCACTCCCCAAAAGACAGTGAATGCTATATGAAGAATTGGGGTTCCATGTGAATTAGTCATAAAACTGTCCTAATTAAGTGGTGTCTAATACTGAGTTTGAACATGAGTTGATGCAGAAGGAAACACCAAAACTTGGAGTAAGGGATGTTTTTTTCGAAGTTGTTCCCTTAGAGTTTTTATCTATGTGAATGATTTTTTTAGCTTTAAAATTCAAAAGGAAAAAAAGTCACAAAAATACGGTAAATTGACTTTTTTTCATTAGATCATTGTTGCACTGACTAAACATGCAGATTACCTCTGGCAAGGGTGGCTAATCACTTTTTCTTTCATTTTTGTTTCCAAGGTGGCAAGCCAAATGGAAATCCATGACTTAAAGGAAGCTTGCAAAAGCTGTTAAGTGTTACTTAACAGCAAGTTCTGCTCTGTTGATTATGAAAAAATTCAAACAAATATTACCAAGTCTATAACAAAATTCCCTGCACCAATGAAGTACCTTTCCTTCTCCATCCTTTCAGTAACTGAACATCCTGTCTCAGATGACATAACCAAATTACAACCAAAACATTGATAAATGGTGGCGCCAAAAAAAGACATCAACTCCATCCTCAGGGAGGGCAGTGTTTTTAGAATGACAGCTATTTCTGAAGAAATAAATTCATTTTTGAAATAAATTGTGTATTAGACAGACATATACACACTATCTAGACGGAAGCATGGATAATTTGCTATAGAGGAGTTTTCAGAAATAACCAACACTGTTTCATCCTCCTCCTCATTTTACATAAATAGCTACAGACACGTTTTACACACATTCGCATGTACGGAGTGAGATTCTTAACAACATACAACACCAGAAAGAACAGCAGCCTCCTGGTAACTCTAAGCCATCCCACAGCATGTACCTATACAATAGGTCTATCATTAAATACAGATTTAGCTAGAGAAGACCCCCATGTTTCTGACATTCCAGCTTAACTTTCCACAAAGGAGTTGAATGGGGTCCTCAACTGCACAGCGATTTTTCAGTCTTTTTATTCTGAGCTTTTCTTGTGAGTAGGCCACGGTGTTTTCCCTTGACAGTCTATCTCAGGTTCACAGGACAGCCTGCTCTTCTTCAACTTATTTAATGCCCTGTCAGCAGATTCCTCATTCCAGACTCTTGAAATATGAAGGTTAGTCCCTCCTACCGTCACAGATGCTGCATATAGTCATTGAAACCTATAATAATCTTATTTAAAAAGTCAGATCTTTTTCCACTATTAAAATGGGGTTTAGATATTTTAATGGTGTCCAAAAAAACCCCAGC
The DNA here is from genome assembly GCA_013398115.1 of Falcunculus frontatus. NCBI lineage: Eukaryota > Metazoa > Chordata > Aves > Passeriformes > Falcunculus > Falcunculus frontatus. The sequence continues at coordinate 18,152 of VZRV01003377.1, forward strand.
ACAAGACCACAGTGCTGAATTAGTACTTTCCCTTTGCCAAACCTCTGGCCTATACTGGAGACCAGCATCTCTTCAATCTCCTGAGGAGCAATCTCATTTTCTCTTACAGGAGCTGAGTTTGTCCTCTGCTGGTGCTGGGATGATGTGAGTATGTTTGCAACCCAGTATTAGTCTTCTACCTGTCCCTAGCTCTCTCCTGGCAACTGTCCCTTTCCTCAAGCAGAGCTAGCTAAGTGGCAAGCAGCTCTGAAGGTGGATCTTCACACCTACACAAAACCCCACAGGAACAGGCTGTGTTTTGTGTGAACACAAGGTGAGCCTTGTGTAGAACTACGTGTAAGAGGATGTAGGAAGAGGGACTTGATTGCTTTCATATTAGTTTTCCAACCTTAGTTTACCACACCTTCTGCTTCAAGCTAGTGCTGCTGTCCTATATATTTCTGCTGCTTTTCCTGTCACCCCCTTTTTAGTTATTTCCATTTCATACAAACTCCCATCTTATTTTTAGATCCATTTCTTTTCAGAATGTGCTTTGTGCCCAAGGCAAAAGCAAACATATAAACAAATCTTCCAGCCAAACTCCGAGCTCCTTTCTTAGTGTTTGCTGCTCAACCCTCGCCAGAGTCCCTGTGCTTCACAGGTCACTCTGGCTTTCTGTGTGAGGCAGTGTGCTGTTAGAGAACAGATAAACCAGAAGGAAGGAGGAGGAGAAATAAATATGGTGTGAGCTCAAGCTTTCTCACAAGCTCTTCTCAGAGAACAGGGCAGAAAGGGGTGCTTAGCTCTTCTCATGCTCTCCAAACCACCTTGCAGGTGGATTGAGCCCCAATGTCCCCTTTGTATTCAGCCCCCAGTGTGCCTTCCCCCTTGCCTCTAAGAGATTAGGACATGCCTGTTAAAACTCTCATCTAAGGAAAAGGCAGAGACACTTCTGGGCTGCAGGAATACTTGTCCCAAAAGGCAAGGCTCCCTCAGATAACATAACTCCCTGCAAGACTGTACGGCCCCAGGTGAGCTGGGAAGGGAACAGATGCCCACACCGCCAGGACTGGCAGGTGTGAGCCAAAGGTAAACTCACCCTCTAAAGAGAATGGCTAAAAGTTGGTCACTGATGATGCTGGGCACCTGTCTCAGACGTCAGCCGTGTGTAAATTGCTTTGTCTGTATGAAGGCAGTGAACCCTGTAGCAGCCCATGCACTGTACCAAGGTTATTTGTTAATGAAGGTACATACACAATAGCCAGAGGAAGGATGGTTTGGAAGGGTTTTTGGAAGAGCAGTCATGGTGTGTGCCAGCTACGTGAAATGAGAACCCGTCTATCTCAGTAGAGCCAGATGCAAGACTGAGCAGGTGAGCACATCCCTGAAGGAGACATTGGATTCAGTTTCGCCAAATAAGTGCTATGTTCTCTATTTTCTTTGAGAAATCCGACAGAGGGAAGGAAGAACAGATAAAATCAGCAAAACAGTTAAAATATTAAAATAAATATTAAATATTAAACCCAGTAAAACATTCTCTGTATGCAATAAGCAGTCATTGCATTAATGAAACATCTCTAGGGAAACCATTCTGAGGTGGTCAGCGAAGCTCAAAGGAGCTCTCCTACAATTGTTAATGAAGACAAAAAAAGCAGCAGCAGGAGAAACCAGTAGAGCATGGACTATCAATAGCCCTTTGTTCTGTTCTTCATGTTTGACTCAGTGAAGAACAAGCCTAGGGCTGAGGATACAACCAGCCAATAGTAAATTTAAGTATGTTTGCTCTCCTTCATGCTTGCCAGAACCACTCAGTAGCTCCTGGTAGCTTTAGGTTTATGCAAACAGACTACAAAAAGCAGTGCTACCTCAGGACTCCCAGAACAAATCTATTTAAGCAGCTCTTTTCTCCAGCTCTGTATCTTTTTTGAGGCTGACCAAAGTTTGGCATGTACTTAAAGGATATCTGGGCATGTTCGAGCCTTCAGAGATAGTCATAGAAGAGAGATCCCAGAAACAACTTCAAGGGCTCTGGGCCTCAATCACCAGAGATGCTCCTCTGATTTCCAGAGAAATATGAACATGACAGAAGGCTACAAAATTACAATCTTATCAGAAAAGAAATATAAATCTTTATTTGGTGGGGAAGGACAGAATACTTTAATACTGCAGTATAAGTAACAAATCAAGCCTTGGTTCTCCAAAGTCAGAAAGAGTTTGGACCAGGGAAGCAGTACAGAGTGAACTAAGTTTAGTCTTAAGCAGTATTAGTTTAAGTATTGTAGAAAAATGGGATACATGGACAACGATACAAGTTAAAATCAACATTTTTCACACTGTCTTCTGCTTTATAACAGGACCAGAAAATGCATAAGTGAAACTTAGGGGGCAGGGGGTGTTGTGTTTATTTGCTTTTAAAGTAGTTTTTTTCATTTTCAAATGAATCTTTTCCAATATTCTGTCTTAAATCTCTAGCCCCTACTCAGATTAAAAGTGAAGGTTTTGAAACGCAAACACTTGAGCAGAAATTTTTCCCCTTTGACATGAAACCACACAAATATTCAAGCTAACTCTGCCCAGCACCTGACAATGTTTCCACTTTCAGCCTGCTCAAGCCTACCAACTCAGACAGGAGCAACAGAGTTGGCCTGTTCCATTTTTGCTGTGATCCCACCAATTTTACACCAGTTAAGAATGGTGCACGTGTTTGGTTGATACTCCAGTTCTCAACCCAGCAAAGCAGTGCAGGCCTCTTTTCATTACAACACAGATTAATAGGCCAGACTCACATGCCAGGCTGGGGTAGCCAAGACACGAAGACCTGCCAGTGATGTTACATGCCTGTGAAATCCAGTGTTCTGACAGCACGATGAACAGCAAGGGAAAGGGAACATTTCAAATTGCTGCAGTATGATTTACCAGAGGTTTTCTGCTAGAGCACAGAGAGATAGAAATAAATTAACAAGGCTGGGAATCTACTGCCCCAAATTTCTTTGTTACAGCCATGAGGGTTGGGGGGAAAAAAATTAAAACAAAAACAACAACCGAACAAAAAACCACAGCACCCTAAAAACAACTGTAAATTGAATTCCTGGGCACACTTCTAAAACCTGACTTTTGGCTTAATATTCAGTGTTTTCCAAAGGCTGTTCTTATAAATTCAGTCAGAGATAGAAGCAGCACCAAGTGTATAATTTTTCTGAAAAGCAAAAAGTATGAGGAAAGTAGCCATTCCATAAGAACTGTCACAAATACCTTTTTTTTCCCACTGAAAAAAAAATTTGAGTCAGAAATTTTCCTGTTAGATTTCAGTGGAACATCATCAAAAGTCCATTCCTCCCTAGTGCTTTTGACCAGAAAGTATGATATATCACAAAAATACCACCTCAAGACAGCCTTTAAATTCATAGATCAGACTGAGGACTCTCTCACAACTCCTCCTGAATATTGAGGAGATGCAATAAGGCTCAGATCCCCATGTGGCAACTTTAGTCAACCAAGAACAATAACAAATATATGGAATTAACTAGTGCTCTGCTTCAGCTTAAGCCATCTTCTAGAAAGCACTAACAGAAAGTGACTGTGGCATCCAAAGCACTCATTATGTTCCATTCCAAAAGGGTCTTCTTTAAGTGGACAAGCTTCTGCTTAATACATAACTGACAAGACCATCAGGGAGAGAAGCTTGAAGTAAAAGGGATTCAAGCTTAACTCATATCCAAAACATAGTGTGAGGAGAAGAAACAAGAAATACCAGACAAATCAGATCTTACCACAGCAAGAGACAAGAAATAAAATTACAGCAAACACAAAGCTTTGAAGAAATGAGTGGATTGAAATGATCAAAAGTAAGGCTAAGTCTTCAATTTTACATGTCACTTAAAATATGGTTGTTTCCTGCCACTTGGAGTCTATAAACTGCTTGTTGCATCAATCTAGGGTTGGTTCAGAGAGAAAATAAATTACTATCACTGCCAGGGAAGTATAGATGCAAGTGAAAAGGCTCCTATCCTAGTACACACCAGATAGTTTCAAACATTAAGAGACATGGCCCTTGTTCCTGACCACCAGAAGATCAAAGTAATACATGATGAGTTTCAAATGCTGCTCTACTTTTTCAATTCTAATTTCTTTTCCCTGATACTTGGTTTACAGCTTCCTGTATGTACAAAATGCCAGGACAATAACACATTTTGCTTTGGATTATTATTTCCGTACAGTCCACAGCAAATGTGAGAGTATACAACTCTAATTTCAACAGCCTCTTAGCAAGAGGAGATATTTTCTTGATAATAGATGCCCCTTTTTTTTTCCTTACAAGATTAGAGGGCACGGGTTAGTCTTCTGCTTCCAATTACACATGCCATTTGTCAAAACAGGGTAGTAGTTCAAACCTCATGTCCACAATTAGCTTCTTTTCCAGCATCTCAAAGACATTCATTCTGATGTTAGATGTGCACCAAAAAGGAAACCATTGCTTCAACCCATACACAACCAGGCTAACACTCTTCCAGAGCTCCCGATATTTCAGAACTCGAAAAACAGTTCTGTACTCCAGCTGACGCAGCAAACATTGCTGGGATGTATTTTATGCAAACAGTATACACATCTAAGGAATTACTTTTACTGTCAGCTTGTCTTTCTCCTGGCTTTTTATCTTATAAGGAAAGCTGAAGATCCTGTTCTAAATAGAGAAGGACATGCATAGATTTGTGGCAGCCTGCTAAAAAATCAGATCAACTTGGGCAATGTGCACAGTTTAATCTGTAGAGAAGCATTTTCACAGAAGTCTCCTCCTTTGATCAGCAGCTGCAGGTGATGAATGCTTCAGCACTGCCTAATGCAGTGAGAAGCAGAGAGTGTTTGTTGCACAGCCAAGCAGAACCAGCTCAAGGCTTGTCATCCACGTACACTGAGTCAGTGTGGATGGCAAAAGGATGAGACAGCAGGGACAAGCTGCTCTCCCCATGGTGAAAGATAAGAGCCTGGCATGAAGAGCTGTGGGACACCAAGCCCAGGCTGCGTGGCTGACGGCAGGGTGGCAGAGGATGTGGTCTGAGGAGGGGCCAGCCACAGGTCCCCAGGGCTCACACCTCTCTGGCAGGGCTTTGGCACAGCCCAGGCAGGCAGGTCTCTTACTGCCCACAGCAGCCTCCTTACTCTGGGCAGCTGCCACCTCTTTTATACCAAGAACTGACCCTGCAGGTGTGGTTAGATCACAAAGCAGAAGGATTTCTGCGCAGCTTTGAGGCCACCCATTTCTCAGTGTCCTACCAGTGCTATTTACATTGTGGTCCTGCTGCACCTTGTTTATGCCTCCAAATCCAGCAGGAGAGAGATCATATAAGCCACAATTACCCAAGAAGCGAGCGAGAAGTGTGTAACACTGCAGCTTTCCGTTCCCAACAAAACATTTTATCTTAACTGTCAAGAAACATTACATATGCCTAAACAGCACTGTACAACTTAGTGATAGTTAAAAATGAGCTGAAAATGTGAAAAAAAACCCTTTATACACAACTATGAAGCCAAGAAAAAATCCCCTTTCACGCTTACTCTTGTGGTTTGATGTAAAACAATTACTTTTGTTTCATTTCAATTTAAAACAATTGTGTTTTATATATTTTCTATTCATGAACGAGGAATAGACAAAAGCTTCTTAATACAAAGCTAAGTGAAAATTATAATTTCCCTTCAAAATACTGATTTAACTTTATATTTTGAAGGTTGTTTTTCCTCAAAGGAAGTCTCAGTTTCTCATTCAAAGGCAGTATTTTCCTGTGGAAATTTTCAGGAAAATTACTATGCTGCCAGTAGCAGAATGAGCCAGAGAACACTGCAGCTCTTAATTCACCCCATACAAGACTAACATAACACACACACGTGCTTTACCCAAACCCTTCTCATCTACACAAAGCTCCTATCTGTCCTATTTGTGTTCCCACACTGTTCAGCATCTTTCCCATGGTACCAACATTTATGCTGCTTTATGCATCGCATTTCTTTACTCTCACCACACCCACGGGCTGGCTCCTTTCTTCTCTGTAAAGCACCTTCATCTTTGCTGGTACAAAAGTCAAAATTCACTCTTCGCAAGAAAAAGCATCAGGAGGGCAGGGGTAGGTGTGGAGGAGTTTCTCGTGGCAAGGAGACTTTGATTCTTTCACCTTTTCAGGGGGTAGCTCCCTGTTGGAATGAGCTGGTTATCTTTATACATTAAGTAGAAGAACACAAATTTTTAACGAGGTCTGTCTAAAACAGAGACAAGACAAAAATCTCATTTCCTGTTATTGTTTACAGCTTGTCTTTGAAGCCACAACTGCAGTCTGGGTCCCTGGTGTCCTTGGCACCAAGGGAAAGACAATTCATGCACCATATGTTCTACAATCTACAGAGGCGAGACAAACAGCAAGGGAAAGCATCGCTCATCCCATTTTATGGGTGGCTTAAAGCCAAGGAGTGACTTGTTGAGGTTGACAGTCCAAGGGACTGAATGTAGCTCTCCTGGCTATCAGCTCAGCTCCTAAATCATGCTCTCTCCTCATTCAGAGCCTTCCTAGCAGAACAAAGGAATTTATGCCTCAAAGAGCAATTTTATCCCAGCTAGGAGATGCACGACAGAAAGCTTAAAAGTAGTATTATATCATAGCTTAGGTAGAAAAATAACCTTCCTATCATGAAACTGCAGCATATTTCTTTCACAGTTCCTGTTGAACTTATATATTTCCCAGTGAAAGAGAGAGGGTTTTCTAAACATTAGTAGAATGGAAAAGTGATGGAAAACTACTCCTGCATGGTATCCAGCCAGAATTCCTGTTTCAAGAGGATGGGAAGGGTCCCACAACTTCTCAGCTGGATGTTATATTTTATAAAACAGTTACAATGGCAGTAAAAGTCAAGGTTATCAGCCTTAGCAACTGAAATATTCCCTGCTTTAGCTGTATCTGAAGTGACTACCCTCCCTTTTTACATTACACCTGTACATGGCTTTTCTGATTATACTGTTCTTTATACTGCAAGACCTGCTGAGGAGTTTTTTCTTCCTTTTTTTCTGCTCTCTTCAGTCCTTATTTTCCCCATAATTGCAGTCTTCAAGGCAAGAAATAATATTTGCAAAATCATACGATGCCCTTAGGCCAAAAGACAGGATTTTTTTTAGTGCTCAGAAAACAGAACTATTCTGTTTTGAAATTTGCAAAATTAAAGATTTAAGTTTTTCATTTTAAAAGGACAATTTGAGAGAAATATCTTCTGAACAAAAGCAATTTATTCCTTTAATTTTAAAAAATAAGTATCCTTCCAAATGAGCTATCCTTTGAAGTTCTATTCATCTCAAAGAAGAACACTCTGGTAAGAGCCAAGCAACACTTCTGATGTATTTTTCGTGTGCATGTAGACATACATAGCTATTCAACTGTTTTTCACTAAAAGCCTGCAGGACCAATCACTTCTAAGGACAAAAAAAAAAAGATTACTGAACACAAAACAATATCTAAATACAAAGGTATGTACATCTTAAATTTTCTCACCATGAACTGCTTACAAGTAAGCCACATTTTTACATGTTAGAAAGGAAGCAGGAAGCCTCTGAAAAATTTAGAAGTTACTTGTAGGTATATTATATCTGTTCTTATGTAAGTCTACTTCTGAAGGTAGAAAGAAAGATGAAGCTAAACAATCAGCAAACCAGGTCACAATAACTTGTGTCCTTTTAATTTAGCATGAACAAAGAGATCAAGGAAGTAGACAAGTTGGACAGCCTTGCAAGATGCAGATTGGGAACATTTATATGCTTTTTAGAATGTAACAGCTTTCAACGAAGCTGTAATTGCTAGCACTTTTGCTGGAAAAATTGAATATGGGAACCCATCTGGATCTGTTGACTGTACCCTGAGCCTTATCCATTGCCAGTGAAACTCAGAACAATTTTGCTATTAACGTTTTCTGTGGACTGAATTGAGCCCCCAGACTTTCAGAATTACCTCTTTAAAGGCAAAGAACTACCTGAGGGATATTTTCACCTCGGTTTAAGTATCATAACAGGCCTAAGTCTTACAAAACTGAATACTGCCTCTATAAATCCATCTTTAGGCGCCCCCAACATTTGTACATTTTCATGAGTTAAAGTGAAAGCTGTTTGGAGAAAGGAGTAGGTGTGGAAATTACTTTAAGTCTCCCTCAGCTATAACCAGAGAGCTGGAGCTTATGTGACACTGATGAGACAGAACAAGCAGCCTGCAGTGTGCAGGAGCCCTGGCCACAGTGGGATCCCCATGATATAAGCAAAGCAACTGCACACCCCTGAGATTACTCTGTTCTAGAGGAAACAGATGGTGAAACAGAAACAAATAGACTTCTCCCAAACCTTTCAGATTACAAAGGCATATGAGGTCCATTCCTAATCTTTCAGTCCAGTGTAGAGAAGTGCTTTCCCAAAAAGGAAGATTGTGAAAGACAGCACCTGCAAATAGTGAAACAAAGGTGTGGGGCTTGCTTCATCCACTTTTTGACACCTATCATGAAGATGCCTCCATCTGAGATGAGAGATCACTTAGGATCCCTTTATAGTCCAGGACAGGGAAAATAAGCACTTTTACAATGTCATTCAGCTGCCTGCCTATCTATTTAGAGATCTACTTTAGAGAAAATGAACTGCTGATGTGTCTATTGTTCTGTCTCATTTGTAGAGTCCAAGCGACCTGCTCAGTGTGCAGGCACCCACACTGTCAGATCAACTGTGCTTAAAAGCAGCATACTGGGTATAGAAGCAGCATGTACAGTAAAGGCTTTTTTGTTTTCTTTCTAGTAAGAGGGACTCTAAAGTACTGTCGAGATAACTATTTCCCCCCATCTAGTGGTGGGATTGCATTTTAAAATGTCCCACCCATCTTATTTGACTATATTTTGAAACTGGTGAAGGTTAAGAACAGTACCACTACTCTGCAAGACTCCAAAAACCTATGGCTGTGATTACTGCAAGTCACATAAACCATGTGTCAGAAGTCCTCACTTCTTAATTTATGATTTTAACATCCACATCGTGTTATCTCTGCTTTCCAAACTGCTTAAAATACATGAAAGACACAAACCTATCATACTAGTCAATAGCTTATTTGTAGATTGGGTACTAGGGATTGACTCTTCCCAGCTAGAGTTTATGTCTATTTTTAGTACTCCTAAAGAGCTTTGTTATCCATCTGCAGAAACTGCCACTGACATGTGGCATCTGCTTCAAAGTCAACTCACCTTTTAACTGTTCCAGCAAATGCAAATGAAAGAAGTTTATTTCTAGACTTGGAAGAGCCTGTGAGGTGATAACGCAGGTCTGGGTCAGATATTCAGCAATGTTCAGCTGAGCATCATGGTTAGATATTCTAAGCTAGTGCTGGTGCATACCGTACATGTTGAAGTTATAGAATGCTCCTAAAGGAGAAATTTGAATTGTGTTTTATTACAGGCTGCTGAGCTGTTCAATGTAAGAGGGTAAATCCTGTTTAATTTTGGAGGTATTCTCAGGAATTTTTCAAACTGGGGCATTCAAAGAAATAGCTTTTTACCAAAAGCAGAAAGTTCTCAGTGTGCATCTCCTAAAAGGAAGTAACTACCTTGTATACCTATTCTTATACTGGATCTATGCTCCATACTTATTCTCCTTCTGGTTACTGAAGTCAGTTGATTCAAATACAGCAAACCCTCCTGTGGGCCTTGGTAATATTCTCTGAAGTCGTTATTTTGAATTGAAATAGGCTTGAAGCACCAAACAGACAGAGCTGAGCTTTCACAGAGAGAGAACAAACAGGTACAAAAAACACATCTTAGGCAGACCATAAGCTGTCTGTCAAAAAGCCTATGAGAAGACTGAACATGGAAAAATCTCTTACAAGACTGACTCTCTTAAGATAGCACAAAATTGAGACAATTAATTGTGGGTCTAAATGGGGCTTAATGAGCCAAATCCATAATGTGAATTATCTGCCTTTCCTTTACCTCCCCACAGTGAAGAGAACATTACCATAAACAGAAACGTTCATGGAAAACCACTCACCTTTCCAGTGGGAATGCACCAACACTAAACTCACTATGCACCCTATAGTTAAGTACTCCCAAGATGCAGTCAGATGAATAGACAACTAGCTTAATAATATTTTAGCTGGTCAAAAGTCAACTCAGGCCATTTCCAGAAAAGCTCTAAAAAGCTTGCTGTTAGTCCTAAAACCATTGTGTATTCATTTCATTAAGTCTTTATCCCATTCCTGTTCCTCACCTAAAAAGAAGTGCACACAAGTGACAGCACAATTGGTCCTAAATTTATCCTCTTTCACTGACTCCAGGTCCAACCTGGGCATGGGTTTTCTACCCCTTCTCTTTTGCTGGTCTCCTGCTCCCTGAGCAGAGCCTGGGGACTAAGAGAAGAAGGGTTTTTCCTCAGAAGAACTAAATCACACTTTTTTATCCAGCTTTAGCCTTAAGAAGATGACAAAGAAATGTAATCCATTTCTAACTCAAGGCAGGATATATCCTTCATCAATTATGATGTGATACTATATCTGGTATCTAGTTAATCTCATCCTCCTTGGCTTTTCATCCACTGGTTTAACTCCATCCCTTCAACGTCTGTGCTGACAAACTTTTATTTATCTCGTTTTATAACAAATAAATGGAAAAGAAATTACTGATCGTGGACACAAAACTGCCTTTGCCAAAAGCTAAATTCAAAATCAGAGCAAACAAAGCGTGCATCTGCTCCCTCGCCTTCCCTGCCAACAGTAATAACCACTTCCAATATAACTATAATTTTAAATAACTAACTACACCTGAAACAGGAGAAGGTACCAGTTCCTCAGCATAAAAAAAAAAATCAGTAAAATAGAAAGCACTCTATTATCTGGTAATTTTGTTTCACCTTCATTTTGAATCATTCCCTTATCCCCCCAACCTGGCAAGGTGCTCTAGAAATAAGGGCCTGCAAGTGCCTGTACCAATGTCTCAATATCACACTGAAGTCCTGCTTTCACACAATTTACAGTGAGCAACCGAGCTGTCACACGTTCCCTCTGTCTGCTTCTACGGCACACTCATGCAAAACTCTCGCACATTCCTCCACATAATCACCCTTTTGAAAAGTTCATTGCTGCTCTGAAAAGGTCTGCGTGAAATGCCAGGTAAAAGCTGAGGGGCTTGTCACAGGCCTGCTTGGAACCAGAGGCTGAAAAGTTAGTGAGAAAGAAGGCCACAGGTGCAGACAGGGGTCATCAGGGCAGTCACCACACAGAAGCTGGCAGCGTCACATAATCTGTCCTTCAACATACACCTGAGTTTGGCTCACCACCATGGAGTGTAAACGCCCCTCTCAGTGCAAACCTGTTTCTTTTAGCTGAGCTATCAGCCTGAAATTAGAAGAGTATCAGCTTACAAGCTGGCTTTCACAGGGCGTGTTTTGGGGACCTGCAACATGGTAAATATCACAGAGCACCAGGCAGCACAGATGCCTGTGAATACATTGCCAGGTAAACATGTATGCTTACAGCCTTGTAAGAACAAGCCATTCCTTGGCAAGCTACTGGATTTAACCTGAACAGGCACAGATTACTTGCTTATTTTCAATTAAAAATAAAACCTTACAGGCATCTTATGCTTGGACCTTCCTTCATAAAGAAATGGAAACAAACATCGCTGTTACCATCAATTAAATTTCCTGTTTGCTTTTTAGCCTGCAGTTTCAGAGATAGGATGACCTCAGGTAGCACTTAAAGACTGTCAGCATCAGACTTGGCTTTTGAACTGTGCTCTGGATATGACATAATTAACTGTAAAACAAATGTCTCTAAACAAGGAGGTAAATCACACTGACAGACCATTGTCCAAATTCAGCGAGGTGTTGCCGACCTAGAGGAAGAAGATAACCCTACCAACTATAGCACACAAAGCATCTCTGCAAGATAGAAAAATCAGAAGGGTTTCAGCCAAAAAGTTTGAGTTCTTTGCAGTCTGTCACAGGATTCAGAAACTAGGATTAGTTAAACATTTGAACACTGTCTGAATTACTTCCTCTCTAATGCTCATAACCACTATAAGAGACATAGCAGCCTCTTGGAAGCTGAACTGTAAGCTCTGGAAACCCCCACGCTCTAGAGACTATGCTCTACAGCCCAAATGCCAAGGAAGGAGTGTGTATGGTTTGGGGTCAATGTATCTAATCTCTTCATGATCCTTCACCAGAAAGGCCTTACCCCAAGGCCACTGCCAAAAAACTCCAGACACTAATGAAAGGGAAGGAAACGGAACCTGTGGGCACATTCTTCACTCTAACCATTCAGATGGCCACCCATAGCTATAGATAAATCTCTTGAAACCACAGGTTATTTATCACCTCAGAAGAGCCCTATGACACCACTCTTTTCTTCACATTTCTCCTCCTATGCAAGCCAAAGGATTATTAAGCACCCAAAGCTGTCACCGTCAAAGCCCACTCTTTCCTTCACTCACATCAGACTCATGAACCTCCTCGCACACAAACCGTTTCCTACCATTGCACTTCACACAGATGTTTCCCCACATTGCCCCATCCCTCCCCTCTGCTAACATTTCCCCTCCAAGTAAGCAGCATCACATACATATTTTCCCCCATCTTACCACGTGTTTCACACCATGAGGAAACACTATTTCCTGGCCACAAGACCACTGTGCTCTTTAGCAAGCCATACTTTCACTTTTCACTCCTTGGACTGCCACTTCTGTTACAAGAACACACTTCTATGAGCATTAGTGGCTAGTCCACATGGATTTGCCTTTGGGTTCCATATCTATGATGCCAAGACAGCTGGTCATAGTCTGAGTGAACTGTAGTGACAATGACAAATTTCAGAAACTGAAATCCTCTGCTGATGAGCAGAAAAGGTACAAGGCATAAGCAGCAAGATATTCAGGTCTGAAACTTTACCTGAGGGAATGATTTAATAAATGAAAAACACTGGTCTCTGTGGAAAGAGGAGCCCCACAAAAGGCAGGAGTAACCAAGGCTCTTCCACCATCATTATCAGTGGTGCCCTGCAGCTGGGCCAAGGGCTATTCCTGACCCTGCCTCTGGGGCCTTCACAACCTGTAGCAGGATGGCTCCTTGTGCTCTACAAATGGGAATGATAAACAGAAGATAGTCAGGACTGGTTCTGTGCTGAGGATCTATAATGCAGTCAAACATTTACACTGGTCACAGCAGCTCACCCCAAAGGTCTGCAGTGGATACCGATGTGTCAAGCCAGCCTTTTCTTTCCCCTAGGAGCCAAAGGGCATAAGGAAGGGAAAAAAAATTTCATTCATTTGGTCATAGGACACCAGGACAGCTTGCGAGGTATCAGGCCTGAATGACAAGCTGTACAATGAGAAAAAAGAAATAAAACCTAGAAATGTCTTGAAATTTTCTAGATGAGCCAGGGCCTCATAGCAGTGCTAGGAAAATAGGTAACACTGGAACCAGCCGAGTTACTACAGCATCTGCTCAGTCTAGCCCTGAAATACAGCACAGTGCTGGGTTGTGTCAGCACAGTAGCAAACAAGTGGGCTTGCCAGCTCAGGGGCAGTGATGTGTAATTGCAAGACATTGCCTGGCTGGAGCCCATTCGTCTTTAAACTTCCAAGACTCTCAGCAGAAAATACATGGTTAATGTATGTTTTACTCCTTTCTATGCCCAGAGGCACAGCTGTGGCTCTTGACCTCCACTCCCATGGGTTAACCACACAGGCAGCTGTAAACATAGTTTGCTGCAAGTGCAGAGCACAGACTGCAAATCAATAAAGGTTGATACTATTATATTTTCAAAGAATTAAATGTTCTTTTCAAAAACAACAGCAATCACTCAGAATTCAACTGGTTGGAGGGAGTCACTAAGGACTTGGCACTGCTTGCAGCAGGGGCAGCTTTGAATGCAGTGAGGAGTATCCTGTACTCAGTGACTGTCATATGAATGCTTGAGAAAATAGCCAGAGCCTCCCTCACTCTATGGTGACAAGACTACAGCTATTGTTGCCTAGAGGACCAAAACTGTTCTACGGCAGTAGCAGATTTCAAAGTCCTTGCTCTATCACAGCAAAATAGCCAATAGCTGCATGACAAAGATTTATTGCTTCTCTGTATAAACTCTATTTGAGCCTCCTTCTCATCCTTCAGCTGTATTTTGGAAGAGTCACTCATGAGAACAGTTTTGGATATTTTTTCACCTTTTACTCTGTAATTGCTTCCCATGACAAAAATTGCTAAAAAAAGGAAGAAGGCAGCTCTTAAGGAGCAGGAGTCAAGCCCTTAGCTGGCAAAAACTGACTAGCTTCCACAATTCCATTTTTCATCAGCTGAAGATCTAGTCAGTCTTTGATTTGTTTCCTCAACAAATGATGGCCTAGGCGCATGGAACACGCCATGCAGCTGCTTTTGAGAAGGCATGCAATGTGCAAATTAAAGTGATTAATACACATAAAAAGACACTGGGAAAACAAGTTTCTTTATGCTTTCTCTCCTCAAAGAAAATAACTAAATAACAACTAAATACATCAGACTGGTGTCTCGGAAACTGGATGGATAGAAGGTCTGTACCACACAGCACACGCATTAGTAGTGTCCCTCAATGAAAATGCTCACTAGCCAATAAATCCCACTGTCCCCTTCGGGAACAGCCTAGCGCAAGATTTTTTTGGCCAATATTGCCCTAGAGTGTTTTGCACAAACTTTGAGGTAAAGCCATCTGAGCACCCAGCCAGACCACTGAATGCAGGCAAAACTTTGAAGAAATGATATAAGGTGTTTCAAATTCCCAACCAGCACCAACTTGCACAGCACTGGTACCTCCAGGCTGAAAGCAAAAAGACCTGACATGTTCAACTTAGTAATCTGCAGGAACAGACCTCAGATCTGTGATGGGAAATGTTTGAGGCTCCAAGGGCCCTTGTGAAATGATTGGCTTCATTTTGATGTCTGGGGGGTCCACAATGCAAACTGGTCACGCTGCAGTCCCCAAAATACATGGGGAGCGCACAAGGACTGGCCATGCCCAGGCACCAGGTGTGCTCCCTGGAAGTTTAGTCTGGTTCTTCCTGTACTGTCACAGCCTGCAAAGAGGAGAATAATGCCATTAGATTACCAGAACAGTACTTTTCCCAGCACAATAATGCTTGCAGAAAAAACAGCCAAACATATCCAGACCGGAAAATTGAGGAAGAAAGTTGGCCCATCTGGTGCGATAATGGCTCCCAAATTATGCGGCTCCGGGAAAAAGCATTTGGGTTGTAACCTGGCACTGAAAAGGCAAATCAAGAGTAAAGTACTTAAAAGCCAGTGTCATTTGGTCACTTTATGAAAATGCAGTATATAGTCTATCCGGTGCATTTGTAAGGGGAGAAGTACATCTCAAAACTGTTTGTATTTCCTACTTTTATGTGTTTAAACCACTCACCGTAAATGTTAAGAGCATTATACAACCTCTAAATGTAGTGCTTGTCCTTGGTTCTCCTGGTATTTCCTGGTACATCCTCATGCTCCACACCTTTAGAGGTCAAAATGCTTTTCACATACTCTCAGGTGCCTTGCTCCTGAGAAGACCAGCGTGGTAGCCAAAAACCTACTCTTGTCAGAAATGCAGAGTTTTCTAGACTCTTTTAGAACTTCACCTCTTGCATGTGAGTTTTTAGACTTCTGAAGCCAGCTCCTGGTGAATGAAATATTGTCCGACTCAGCACAAAATTTCATAGCTCTAGCATTTGAAGAGATGACAGTACATTTCTTTAAAGGAGGGATGACCAAATATCTGAGAGCTTACTGTTATAACAGAGCACCGTACTATGTATCACCGTAATTTTGAGACAGAAATACAACTTTTTTCCTGGTTGGATCAGACCTGAGTCCATTCTGGTGTTCTGTCCCACTGGCAGCAGCCAATACTAACGCTTGAAAGGAAAGACACTAAAAAAAAAACCCTCTGAGAAACAATACCGATGGTCCTCAATGCTTTTCTTCCATGCCTCAAAGAGGAGTTAGCTCATGCCTCTGAAGAATACAGATGGAACAGCATTTTAAGTATTTCTCATATCATTTAATCTGGGGTACTTTCAATATCCATGTAAGTAGATAATTCTTTGACCTACTGAGCTCTGGTTCCCAGTAGGAGGCAACCACAGCATTGATTTTGCAGTGTGTGCTCTCCATCAGCTTCTTACCAGAATATCCACATATTAGAGTCCACTCTGTGTTACTGTATTGTTTTTTCAAACACACAAGCAGCTCAGTTCCCTTCTAAAACTGAGGCTCTATGCTTCATTAAGCTATCTGTGATAACATCTACCCAAACGTTCTGCCTTCACAGCAGATTGCAAATTCAGAGCCCAGGCAAGTGAAGAGAAACTTGGATTACTTTTGCCAATTGGCATTATTGTACCTTTATCCATGTCAAATTTCTTCTCTCACTGCACTGGCAAGACGTTTAATTCCTGCTGGAATGTCTAACACACCTCAACGGCTTTCACCAACTGAAACAAATTACCATGATCAGCTGAATTCCCTAGTTTGCTCCGTCGTTCCTTCTCCACACTGCTAATGGGGATACAGAGCACCACCGGCCAGACCCACATTGCTCTGCTGACCAGATCCTCCAGAGTCAGCACACAGTTAACTTGGCTTCATGTTGAAGACCATTTGAGCTGCTAGCTTCAAGTACGTGGTGTGATGCAGAAGGATGCAAAACTGAAAAAAATGAAGGATTAGGAGTGTATCCTGGTTTGTATCCTGCTGGCTTTGCTGTGGAGAGCTGCAAGATCAGTGGATGACTAATTAGATCAACTGGATTGAAAGGAATAAACAAGAATTGATACCCACAAAGACATTAATGCATTTCGGGGTTGCAGGTATCCAGATGATGTGGCTCTGTATTAGGTGGTCATTTCTCCACAATTCTCCATCTGTTTCCAGAGAGATTAAACTAAACACCACCTTAGTGCAAAGCTGTCATAGTATGATTCTGGATAAGGCTTTTCTTGCCAGCTATCACATGTCTGAACAGAGGCATCTCGAGAGACAAACAAATGGAAAATGCCACAGGAAGCCATGATTTCCCCAGACATATGACTGAAGCGAGGAACCACATCTGTGCATCATCCTACTTTTTTTGCCATGATAGGAGCAAGCTTAACAACACAGTGATCTTAGCTAGCAATGCTCATATTTAGGCCGAGAAAAGACAATCTGTGGTAGACTTCCTTAATTAAATGAGCCACCCAGCAGAAGCAACAGAAGTGGCTTAGAGTCACCTTTCTACCCTTCTACCCAGCCCTTCGTTATCCTCTTCCGGTTTTCCCTCTCATTTCAGTGTCTCAGAGCAATGGTCCAAGAGCACATCTATGTCTTTGGCACAACTCTGGTTTTATAATCCACTGCATACCTTAAAATTCACAGAGCTTTTTCCATTAAGGATAACTTTCATCTTCCCTGGATAACCCCACATGCTTGTATAAAAATGATCCACTCTAAATGGACCCCATACACATAGCCAAAAGTGGGAGCTTTCTGTTGCTCAGCACACCTCACCTTTCTAGTTTGTTTCCCCGGTGAATAGTGCTGTGGGTCACATATTTGAAACAGGACTTCCTCAAAGAGGCTGTGAAAACAACCATATCACTCTTCTCATGTGAAACTTACCAAGTCCCCAAGCTCAGGAAGCCCTAAACAGTCAGTATTTGTCACCAGGGAGTAAAGCCTTTTTCTAGATCTGATTAGCAAACTACTTTTGTTACAATCCAATCACGATGTAGGATACAGCAGCTTTATTTTAACACTGTCCCTTGTATCATCCAGGATCTGTTGTTCCACTGCATTGAAGGATGCCTGGTTGTTTCTTCAGGTCATCCATTTATCATGACAAACTTATCAAGAAAGAGCTCCAGAGTTCCATAGAGTACGTTTTCTAAACAAATGGAATCAAGCCACAGACTGGCTTGTTTTTGTGGCTCTTGCAGCTACCCCACCTTACATTACCCCATGATACTTCACAATAATTCCAGAAGCCCATCCACAGAGAAAAACTGTCTAGTACTGTGGTCCTACCACATCCTGCTTGCCAGAGATGTCATTCTCTCAGCATCAGGATGTCAGCTGGTACTCATCCCACTCAATGCCCAAAGCCACAGAGAAGCTTTTCAAAATATGTACAGAGCCTCCAGTTATCCTGTCAGACAGGTTAAGGCCCAGCACAACAGCTGAGACAGACTTCTCTTGACCACCAAAAGTAGTCAACATGCCCCTTTTTTTCCCCTTACACTCAAAGAAGAATTCCACTCTATTATTCTGCCAGAAATTATCATCCCTACCCTCATGTCAACTATTTTTCTCCACTGTATTTTAAAATAGATAATCAGTAGGGAAATTACTTGTTTTGGTGGTATTCAAAAATCAATCCATTGCTATCTTTCAAGTCTTTTGCTCTCCCGAATAACTGAAAATAACATAGGGATTGCAGTTCTAGACAGCAAGAATCAAAAGCATGACAAATTTAACAGACGCCTGTTGCTGTTCTTGAGAGTCCCTGTTAAGCAGCACAGATGCAGTAACTCAGTCTGCTCCCAGACCATTTGGTTTCATAGAACACTCCAGAGACACCAAATCTCTGTGAGAATGAGAGGTACAAAGCACACAATGAACGCAGAAAGGCAAGACTGGATGGCCAGTGTGGAAGAGGGGAGGTGGCAGAGATATTTTCTTTTGTTTTAAGTAGGAAGGGATACGAGACAGAAATTGTGATGCTTCTCATCACAAAGCAACAAGACAAGGCACCGCTTGGGCAATGGGGGACAGAGAAAGTCAGGCGGAATGGAAGCGGCAGGAGTGTGTTGCAACCACAAGAGCAGGCATCGACAAAGGGAAAATCAAATCGTGTGGCTGTTCATTTCTATCGGCATAAGGCAAAGGCAGAACCCCGTGCTCGGGGGTTTTCTAATTATTCAGTACTCCTGGCACTAACCCTGCTGCGCTGAGTTACACCTGATGCCAGCTCGTTGTATCCCACGGACGGACACTCCAGCGCAGGGCACAGCCCCAGCCCCGGCACAGCCCGCGGCCAGGAGAGGGAGCTCCCACTAAGCGTGTCTGCTAACCCCACCTCAAAAACACCTTTCCCGAAGTTTCCAAGGGGGAATCGCTCAACAAGGAAGGGTACTAAATCCTGCGCAAGCTACTTGCCGTGGGCGGGGAGGAGTCTGAATGCCGAGTGCTCCCATCCCTCTGAAACGAAACGGGTTTTTAGGGGCCGAAGTCAGCTCCTCGGGGCTGCCCCATCAGAGCGGGGGCAAAGCAGCAGCTCTTTGCTGAACACATCTGTGCCATTGCTGGGAGCCCACTGGCCTGTAACATGCTTTGGCTGTCCTGCACCACACTCCTGAACATTTTTAATGTGGCAAAGGCTGGAAAAGTCAGCACAGGCAA
>VZRV01003377.1:37591-60055 GCA_013398115.1 Falcunculus frontatus
AATCACTCTGTAGCCACTGGAAAGTCAACATGGGAGCAAAGCTCTGATGCTATATCATCTAATTAACCAAAAGGAGACACAGAACAACAAAGAGAAAGAAATCACTTCAATTCGGCTTTGGTCATCATTAGCTGAACTAAAAAACAACCAAATTCCTTCCAGCAGCCAAATCTTTCTTATAGGCTGTGACATAAGAAGAGGGGGGGGAAAGGCACATAGGACAAATTAGGCCTGTAGTGCAACAATTCAGAAAAAAGTGCCAGCTATTTTTGACTTCTGAGCCTTTGATCAGATTTTAAATCTGCTCTGACTTTCAGTTTTTACTAGTTGCTAAGTAAGCTATGAGGTCAGCTTTAAGGCTCTTGAAAAGCAGCCAGACTTGAACCCTGAGTAAATGTCCTTGTCTTTGACATCTCATGATAAATATCTGTCTCAATGGACTGCCAGAAAATTCTATCAGCAGTGCTCAAAATATTCCAGTAAATATTTATTTCTTATTTTGCTTTGCATTGGGACTGAGAGGGAACAGAGTTTCTTAGATACAAACAAACAAGAAATGAAACAAAACAAAAAACAAACCCCGCATCCTTTTCTCCACAACTGTATGCAGGCCTCCAGGCATCAGATGCATGCACAAGAACAGCACAAGAAAAAGTTTATTCATAATTTAATTTATGGCCAAACCACAGATACTGCTACTGGAATTGACTGTGGTGAGATGGTAACCAACAGCAATCATGCTCTAAACAAGTGTGATCACCTTGTAATCCACGTTTGAATCCATTCAGCACATAGAGCACAGCCTTGTATATCAGCTGGAGAATGGTTGAACAATCCTACTTTTTTCATTTGGTACCAACCTACCTTTAAGTTTATAAAGGCTCAACACGCAGCTTCTCAAGCAAATGTATATCAAAAACCTGCAAAGAATATGTGATTTACATCTGAAATAAGGTCCCTAAAATTTCTACTTTCTGGAAATTTTTGTGTCATGAATTTAATGCTTCAGCACAGAAGACTCCCTCCATCCTCATAATCATTAGTTTGTATTTCTGATTACAAATACTAACGAAGGTTATATCATGTAGCTTTGGGATTAAAATGAGTGATTACTTTTCAAATGGGTGATAATCCTCCAAATGAGTGACAGATCAAACAAATATCTGAAACAAAAGGATAGAGAGAAAACATCTTTTCTCTCCCCCCAGTGCAAGCTCAAGAGAGGGCTCAAAAGAGACAACAGCAAAGCAGTAACATAGACTGAAATATTTAGAGCTTCTATATAATTAATTTGTAACACTGAACGGAAACTCCATTATTAAACATAAAAATAGGAAAGTGTCTGGAGAGGAAACCATTACTGGAGAGGTGCTTCAGGCAAGTGACAGAAAAATCCTCCAGAGTTTCCTTGCACTTTGAAAGAAGACAGAACAAGAAAGAAAAGCCACTGGGGAAGAAGCCTCATAGTAAAGCTGCCAAAGATAGATGACCTACCAAAGTATAGTATTGAGGGAAGGCACACGTTCCTCCATTATAAAAAAAAGGGATCACCAAATCTGAAAGAAAGAGGCAACTTTCAGAACAGGAAGCTTATGTGTCAACTCCACCAGTGTTTTCTGACTTCTAACAAAGTGTAAAGCAGCAGGCAGCTCTTGGAAAAAAAATGCTAAGTTCCTGCAAGATCTTTAGAAGCATGTAATAAGAGACAAATCTCAGGAGGATTATAGTATATTATGGATTAGTAGCAAAAATAATTAAGGCCCACCAGAATGTACACCACCAAATGTATAGCTGGGGATGAGAGCAACATCAGCCAGTGGTCTTCAGCGACAGCTGGAGATCAGCAAGAACACATAACTGTACTCTGGATGCACTGAGTCACAGTCCACAGAAGATAAGATTGTTACAGGCAAGTAAGAAATGTAATGGAATATTCCAAAATCTACCTTAATATTGCCAAGATCTGTTCAATACATTGTTGAATAGAAGGAGTGACTCTTGCTAATACCCTAATAAAAGAACTTGTTCATTGATAATGGTAGGACAAAATACATCAAACACAGGTAAAGATGTAGATCATTTACGTGCCAGGTAACAAGAGGAAAGACCATGTTAGGTGCTAGGTAGCAAGATAATTATAAAAACCACAAACACACACTCTGGTCAGTGCTGGTATAAAAACATAAACTTTCAATACTGTCATCATGGATTAAAGTCACAAAGCTGCCACACTGATTGATAGAAAAACTAAATCATACTCAGAGTCCACCAGAAAAGTTTTTCAAAAAAATTATGAACTCTTACACTGTTAGGAAAATCCTCTTCTCTATAATAAACAGTCTTTTTACTGTAAGAGTTGTTAATATGTATTTGTTTACATTATACACTGCAATGCAATGAAGTAGTGGAATTTTACTGTAGGCTTTGGTACTGTTCATGCTTATGTAAAACAAGTAAAGTACAGCCTGGCCCTGGAAATAAGGACTTAGATTCTTGGAAGCTTAGAGCTGTCCATGAAGGACAAGAGATACCCCTGGACAACCAAGATAACACCAGCCTCCTGGCCCTTCTAACACATCTTTGAACCCCTCCCAGCATTGTCTGGCATCATAGATAAGTAACTGCAGCAAAACTGACTCCAGGGACATCTGGATAAGTAGACAAGCAGCAACAGTGCTGCAGAAGTACAGCTGCTTTTTAATTTCACTATGATTAGTGACTGGCAACGTGAAAGACAGTGAATAGTCAAATCATGTTGTACCTGAACACTTGAAGGGTATAAGAACCCTGCATAGAACCGAATTCCAGGTGCCCCAATTTGACTGGGAAACCTCCTGCAAACGGATATTTACTTAGCTTTGTAATGCTATACTTCGTACCCCAACCTCTCTCCTCAGCTGGCAAAGGCCAGTTGCAAAGTTTTGTGGCATTATCAAGTGCAGGGGAATACACAGTCCCAGGACCTGTTACCTGTACAATTCCCTTATGAAGTGCTAGCATCATTTAGGAAAGAGAATAAGCAACCTAGAAAAACATTTTACAGTACAACTGAAGAAAAAGCCCAATTCACCAATAGGACATTCAAAGCCCTCCAAAGGCTAAAACTGTGGCATTTTGTCTGGCTCAAAGTCCAGATGAAATGGCAGAAACTGGAGGAAACCTTATTCATTAGAGATTCCAGGAAGATGAAAAGAGAAAACCAAAAAATCTATTGGTATGGGATCTGACTGTAACTTTGTAAAAAACTTTGTAAAAAACAACAAAAAGTTGAATAAAATCACCAATTAAAAAATCCTAATTTGTTCTTGGTTCTCTTACTTCAGACAATAAAGCTGCTCTACACAGATGGTATGAAAGAAATGTTATTCACTAATCCAACCTGAGTCATTAAAAAGAGATGTGATTTAAGTGATTTTTATCCCTGATTCTAGAGAACATACATTGGCCCCTGTAGGATACAGCAGTTCCACTCTTCCCAATACAGCAGCTCCTGCATTTTCACACAGGACACACACAGGATACATGGCTGCTTCTCTACTGGCACAATCAGAATTCAGTAACACTCACTGGCTTTGCTGTTCCTCAGAAAAACGTGTTCTAAAATGTACCTAACTGCAGATCTCTGCATGGAAGCTGAACGTGCTTGGCAGGAATCAATGAGGGACCAAAAGGATACATGGAAATGTGTCTGGTTTTCTCCTCTACTTTGTTTAATCAAAAGTGAGAAGCCAAACTATCAAGAAGGCAACATTATGCGAACTAGATGATGGGCTGCAGTAGGGGAATGGGAAAAAAAAACAAACTTGAAAGAAGCATTTGAATGAGATTAAGGTTGCTCTGTGTTGAGGAGAATTTCACATAATCCTCCAAAATTTTACCTTGTTTTCCTCTGGCATTTTGTTACTTTTTTAAACTATGATGTATTGCCCTAAGATGCTTCCCAAGAAAGAAAAAAAATACTTGAAAAATCATAGATACTTCATTGTTAAATGGTTGTGTCTCACTTCACTCTCCTACCACTTTCAAATTTTATAACCTTTTAACTTAACAGGTATAGCTGCTGATTTTCACCTGGGCAGTAAATTACCTGTTGCAGCAAAGCCTGTTTCACTCAGTGAATTGGTATGACTGCACTGATTAAATTGTGGGAAGGAACAGAGTTGATGCCAAAGAACCTGTGGTCTGAGATATTTCCTAGCAGTGGATAAGCTAAAGGAGTTAAGATCTTTGCCATCTCAGAGACACAAGGCATGGGGTAACCTGAATCTAGATCCCCAAAATTCGTTTCCAAAGTTTGTGTCATGTGCTTTCCCTTCCAAAACTCCAAGAAAATCTGTCATCTGAAGAAAGCCTGAGCAGCTGGCTCCAGTTTACATTAATCCCCTCAGACATTTCCAGGAATGAGGAAGGGCCTGCAGCTTATACAAGCCAGAACTGGCTCAGGCTATAAGGAAAGAAAAAGGGAGATTCGCAAAGAGCCACAGGAGCCCAATTTCATAAAAATAAACAAAGAGAGGGAGATGCTTTAAGACAAATAATTTCGGTGTCTACCTGCTGCTCTTCACACACCTGCTCCAAAGCAGAGAAGCAAGAACTTGCCTTTGCACAGCCAGCTCTGAGGTTTGAACAGTTCACATTTCCTCCCTTGCTTCATCCCTCTACAGCTATCAAGTTCTAACAGTGCAGCCCTATTTTATTCACCACAAAACAAATTCATCCGGAGTGTTGGGGCTCTCTCCCGCTCTCCTTAGGAAGCAGAAGAAAGGTCTCACTGCCCAGAACATTTCTGCCATGTTCAGCCAGCATTTTGTACACTAATTTTTTTTCCCTTGAAATAGTCTGTGTCCTTGTGCTCCACTTTACGTAGCAGCTTGCCTTCATCATGGCCTAGCAGTTGTCATCATTTAACTGAGCTCTGCAGAATTCCTCCTTTTATTGTTCTTTGCAAATCAGCCTTCACAGTTTAGCTGTTAATAGTTCCACACTAGAAACCACGGTTACTTCTGCAGTGTAGCAGCTTTTTCTTCACTTTTCATCTCAACATGAATCTTTTCTACAGGATGAACACCACAAATATTTGAGTGACTCAGTCTGCTGCTTCCACGAAGCATACACATGTCCTCTGCAGCTCCTAACACTGGAGCACCAAGCCCACTCCATCTGTTGAGATCATAGCAGGCTGCTGGGAGGGCTGGAACAACAAGAGACACAGCCATCTGTGCTAATCAGAGTCCCTTACAAGGTTACTCCCACCTGGGAAGGGAGGAAATAGCAGGCAGGCATAGGAAGATAATACACTTTAAGCTGTTTGTTGGAAAAGTGCATTACCTCTGCTACTCTGGACAGAGACCAAGTTGGATAACCGTGTTCTGCCAGCATAAAGTCAGCCTGAAGTTTAATTTACCTAATGATCTAGGCACAAACTCCACTGCAGGAAAGGATCCAGCTGTGTGTGAATTCAGGTTCCAATTCTGACCACAGAACAACTTTATGTAAGTAACCTAAAAAAACCCAATTTGAAAAGAAAATTCTATACTAGCAGGACAGCAGTAATGAATCATTAGCATCAGCGACAAGCCCTGTACCAGCAGAGCTTTGAAGTGGTGCCAAAGGCAAACTGACATGTCACTTAACACATAAAAGTTTGCTGTGCTCACTCATATACAACAACCAACATAACAGCCCCTTAGTCCTTCACTGCAGTTTTTAGACACCGCTGGAAGTCTGGTAATTAACTAAACTGTTAACATCCCTCCTTCAGGTTAAAACAAACAAGTCACGCCTGCTTCTAGAGGCAACAGCACACAAGGGTGCACTGTATCCTGTCGTGATATCCCGTCAGCTTTGATTTTCCTATTCAGAAATGGTGATGAGTGGCTGTGATACGAGATCATCCTGATGCTGATGCTCTGGGTCTGCAGCAAGAGGTTAAGCTCCTGTGACTGTATGTGCCTTTCTGATGGGCAGAGAAGGCTATGTCAGATGGGACTGCTGACCTGCCAGGTAGAGGAGGTGTCTCAGATGGACTTCAAAGTATTACTGTAAACCAAGCAGCAGAAATGTCACATAATGAAAGCTGACGTTATCATGGAGAAGCAGAATTCGGAAAAAATGTGCTGCACAGGCCTGACCAAGACTCAGCGTGGCTTGTCATGGCACAGTTACAGAATCCACCAGGATGCCCCACCTCCACTATCAGGAAGATGCAGCCTAGTTTCCTGAGAAAACTGATGCTTTAACATATCCAATCTTCCCTTCAGCTCATAAAGGCAGTCAGATCCAGCAGCAGCTGCAGTGAAACCAAAGGGACTGACTCAATGAATATACCAGTAGAGATGACCAGCTATAACAGGACAAGCAGGACCAGACTGGCAGCATCAGATTGACAGCCACAGGGTGCTGTGGACAATGCAAGTTCACGTGGGCTTGAGGTGAAATAAGACAAATTCAAAGAGATCAGTTTTACTGGAATACATATAATCCATTGCCAGGTCTGAGACAGCACCCTGGGGGAAGTTCCACACCCATGATACAGCTGTGGTCCTGTACTTCCCCTGCAATTCACTGTTGCTCATTGTCAGAAACAGGCTCTAGGTTAGGTGAGCATTTGACTTTGTGCAAATATTCCTATATTCTGTCAG
This sequence comes from Falcunculus frontatus, assembly GCA_013398115.1. Taxonomy (NCBI): domain Eukaryota; kingdom Metazoa; phylum Chordata; class Aves; order Passeriformes; genus Falcunculus; species Falcunculus frontatus. The sequence continues at coordinate 44,233 of VZRV01003377.1, forward strand.
ATTTGATCTTAAGACATTTAGTACATGCCCAGCCAATATGCAGACGAGCAGCCTGTACACTAGAGATGGGCAGAAAAGCTCCAAAGCTTCATGCCCCACTTAGCAGTGTGAACTCATAGTACCATCCATCCTGCATTAACACTACAGCGCACAGGAGAGGAATCAGATCCCTCTGTACACAGGGATTTTATAGCTGCCCCTTCTTCCCCACCACCAGCCTCAGCACTGTGCAGTTCACCCCCTGCAAACCACTGCCTTCTGTTGCTCTATAAAGTCTTTCAGAATAGCTCCCTTGTCTGACATGTAACAAGTCAGGACTTAAACACTTGCTTTTCCTTCTTTTGTGCATGTGTTTGTCTTGTAACTTTATCTTAAGTTAGCTCTATAGCTTTTTCTGGCATTTAAAAGACTTCCACGTCCATAATAAAATGGCCAGTATCTAATGTCAATTCTGAACTTGGCTGGTTCACAGATTCAGTATAACTGAGCAATTATTCAGACTTCAGGCTCATTCTGTTAGCATAATTCTGCCACCATTCCACAGCTTATTACTCTGCATTCAGTAGTTTCCACTAAGATTATCAATTGCTTCATGGCACAGAGACATATTAAAGAGCATGTGTATGGTCATTTCATTGCCTTGTGAATAAGAGCTAAAACTTCTTCCTAAACTGCAATTAAGGCCTGCAATTCTGCTGCCTGGATGGTCTGTTTTACTGCATATAACATACATAACAAAGATGAAAAAAAAGCCTCTGAAAAAAATGTGGTTTTACACTTGGTTTCCAAAGTCACAGAGCCAAATAGACCAGACTCTAAAAAAACCCCAAAAACCAAAACATAAAACCAAAACAAAAGTAAAAACCAACCCACAAAAACATGCACATATGGTGCAGACAGCAGAATGACCAGAAAGACATTAGCTGTATAATTGCTATTCTGGGCACTCTCCAGGTAAGAAATTATTCATTATAAAAGTGAAAGAAGAAGAAGATCTCTCTTTACCATGGCACGACTCAATTCAACAGTCCAGGTGCTACAAAACTAAAAATGGGTAAAACGAGCAGCCACCTTCCTCTGATACACCTAGAGTTAGTCATTATAACTGGCATAACACCACCCAGAAGTTCACTTTCCCATCACGACTTTACAAAGTATGGTACACCCACTGCTTTGTTCAGGAAGGAAAGGTACCCAGTTAAATGAATCAATGGATCTTGTGGAATACAGACAATTCCTAAATTGCAGTGGGGTTTATGCAAATAGTGTGCTGTAAGTTAAAACAGCACTGAATAACAAAAGTATGGGGAAGTCCATTCAGCTGCTTCAGCAAGACCTGCTAAATATCTCTCTGCAGTTTTGATGTCATAGCTCTGAAAGCAAATTCCAACCAGAGCAAGTTCACAGTGGCAGTGCAAACTCACCACACTTTGATGCATCTGCAAGGGACCCTTAGAGGTTATAAATCTTATCTGCGTTTTCATCAGTAGTGCTATTTGTAAAGTATCCTCCTTCAAGTCTTCATCCCCCAGACCCATTTACAACAAGACCTTCTGCTACAAATGTAGGTTGGATTTATCATATCACACTTGCCAACTAATCCTTTCCTTTGGGCCTCTTAAAGTGAACACCAAGATAAAAAGGAAATAAAAATAGGCTTTACGTGTAAAACAAGAGATCATAAAACACTTCAAAAACATTCATACATCCTCACAGTGTCAAATCATAAGATCAGGTACAAGTCAGAAAGCATTTCCCACTGGGAAGTCAGAGGAAACCAAAGCAGAGAGAAACCAAACCCGAGACAAGACAGAGCCCTGCTTTCTTTGTGACACATTAGGCTGCACTGCAGGTCAAGTGCCCGAGCTGCAGATGGGCTCGTGTCTGCCACAGCACAGCACGGCCTTTACCCAGGGCACACAGAAGCTGCAGGAAGGCAACATAAGCAGGAATACACCCTACAGCTGTGCCTTCAGTGTGCAGGCTCCTCACACATGCCATCAGCTCTTTTATCTCACAAGCAGAAGAGCTGCAGCATAATTAGAAGGATAGGAATAGGTTCGCAAGCAAGGTACAAAGACCAGTTAAACAATTGTCCCCAGCCAGTTAGAAATAGGGAAGCACAAGCATTTCCAGCACCGCTGACTCCACTGTTTCTTCAGGCTAATAACACCAGGGGAGAACAAAGCCCTCTCTGCCTGACACCGACGAGCTCTTTCGAGATTGTTACCACTTCAAGTTTGGGTCAATGTGGAACTGCATCAGCAAAATGACAGCTCTGTAGCTGCTTCCTGTCCTGCTTCCAGGCACACAGCTTGAAAGCAGGGTCCAGATCACTTTAACCTTCATCAAAGCCTATCTGAACAAGCTGCCATATAATATTCATCTAATACAGAGCCCAGGTCCTTCTTGGCATATGTCAGGCTGCAGCAATTCCTTGGGTCTGAACACAATCAGTCTCAAGCACTACTCAAACCTGAAGCGATTTTATTTAATTATTATACAACCATGCTTGGAAGTCAGAAAGGTAATTTCCAGTGTCCTCCACCCTTAGCATCAGATGCATTTGATCTGTTGTCATATTAAAGGACCGACTTGCTCAGGACTAGAGCACCCTCACAAAGAGCACTGAACATGTGTACTCATAAAAGATTTGTTAGCAGCATCCATAGTTGATGCTATACATCAACTGTAGTGGTGAAAGCTCCTTTTAGGGGGGGAAAAAAAAGGAAAAACAACAACAGAAAAAAATAGAAGGGGAAGGGAAAGCCCTCTTCAGTGGCTATCCAGGACAAGAAGTGATAGTGTCCCCAGATGAGCATCCTTGCTAGGCACACCTCCAGTGCAGCAGGTCATTTCTCCCCATGCTTTTCCCATAGGAAAAGATCAGAGCACAAGCCGAGCAGGGGCAGGTGCTGTGTGCCAGTTCTGTGCACACATCATTGGGTCCCCTCACGTAAAAGCAAGAGCTGCAGCCCGGCGGGCGATGCTCACAGCTGTGACTGTCACTTCAGGCTGTGAGTGCAAGGCCATGAGAGTAACACAAACAACAAGGGAAAGGAAATAATGTCCCAGAGGCTCTGCAAAAGCAGTCATGGCAGCCTGAAGGCCAAGGCATGGAGTTGCCCTTGCAAGGCTGGTTGTAGAGCCACTAAGAGAAGGACGTGAGCAATACGAGGGGCTGAAGCACCTAATACACTGTGCAACAACTGTGCTGAACAGTCAGCTGTAAAACAAGAAGCAGCACTACTATCTAGCTTCAATCACAACCTGGGATATTATCAGGGCTGTCTGGTAAATACCCACTTGTTAAATACAACCTTCAGTGCACTCAGTGGAAGAGGAGATGTATTTACAGCAACTACTGCTACTTCTAGCTTGGTATCATATCCTCTGTCCTCATCGCCAAGATCCCAGCTTGTGCCATGCTGCATTTCCAGATGACACTGTTGCCCATGGTCAGCCATAAAATGATCACTAAAATAAGCCAAGGAAGTGATGACTCAGTTTTGTTACTGGAAAACTGTCAGATAATCTGCTTCTCTGCTGTAACCATGCAATAGTTTTGTCAGAGGGAGCCCACACTTCATCAGCTACGTGCTACATTTTAGAAAAGGTATGAGATGTGTGACCCTGTTGTCAGTATCCTGTGGGTTTTCTGGTGCTCAGGAGGCTCCTCATTGCCAGCAGCTTCCCTGGGGACTCTGCATCAACAGCTGCACTGCTGCCATAACTGCATGGCATAACATGGTCCAGCAAACCCTGGGCTGATTTGTTTGGAAGAGGCAGAGCTGCATTGTCTGCAGCACAGCTCTGTGCTCCTGGCTCCTTTTGATGAGAGCATGCCTCACTGAAGGGTGTGCATTTTCCTCAGAAAACTGGCACTGTGACAAGCAGTGGGCAGGACGAGCTGGCCACCACAGAAACACTGCTGAAACTGTTTTCTCACCACTTCCTTTTCCTTCTGCACTTACCACATCACCTGGGTTGCAAAATGAAAACGCAGGAAGACAATCAGGCAGCAAAAGTTCAGTTCTGCATTCCCTCATAATCAGGTTCAATGCACAAACTCCCTGCATGACCTTTGAAAGTCTGCTCCCGGGAGATTTTTCTGCAATGCATTCAGATACCTAAAATTGCAGAAAGGTTTTCAGCAGTATTTCCACAAGACCAAGGTGATCAACTTCGGTTATTTTAATGTAGAAAAGGATGTGAAGAACACAAACAACACACATACATACAAAACCATAAGCAACCTCTCTGAATTCCTTTGGAGGTGTGATAATACGTGCTTCAGGTTCCCATCCATAAATTAAGGGACACAGCACACACATAGAGCTGTCATGAGGGTAAATAAAATGTACTGTCATACTACCCAGGTACCTTGCAGTATCTTTAATAGTCACCTTCCTTCCTCCCTCCCTCCCACCAACCTGGAAGGCAGGCAGGAATGGGATTTCATTACAGTGGCTGAATTCCCTAGAGAGCCTAATCACTTATTTGAACTAAGCTTGAGAAGTACCCAGCTCATTCACCACTCATCCCAGTTAGTTAACGACACAATCAACAAAAGCAAAAGTAAACAAAAGAAGTAGCCATAGCCTGCAAAAGAACAGTATTCCCTCATTTGGCATTCCAAGGAAAAATAAAGTAGTCCAGCACTCTAATATTCTTTGATCAGCTTTTGTCCCACAGAGCAGAGTCTGATGACTTCCACATTTATGTGCAAAGGTTACCTTCAGTTAGGAAAGGTAAAACGTGCTAGCTGCCAGTCAGAAAGATGAAGGCTCTCACTGCTTTCACAAACATCTCAAAATAAAAAAAATACAAATAGAAGAGCAAACATAATTCAGAAACTACTGGCCAGAGGGGACTATCAGCTATGGGGCTGTCAAATCATGAAGCCATAGGTGCTCCTGGATAGCTGGCTAGAATATGCTATAGCATCATAAAACTAACACCTGTACAGAAATAAGGTGATCAGACCAAGAAGTACTTTAATACCTTATGATCTTTCTTTCACACGTTGTAAACTTCTCAGTGTTCGGGGAAGTGAGTGCACACAAGTCCATGTGACTTTCCAGGAACAGATCCAAGCATGTTGCTGCTCAGAAACAGATTTGTTTCCTTGTACTAGGAGAACATGAAGCTCCATTCATATTTTGTGCCCACTTCAGACTAGGCAGCAATGCCACAAGAACTCCTAGCAAGCTTGCAATGGCTTCAAAACATGCCCACTGCAGAGACTGAGCATTCAGGGCACACTGAGCAGGGATCCTACCGAAGCAACAGTGCCAGCCCACAGTAAATAAAGTAAAAGTAATAAAAGCAAAGGTAACTAAGTAAGTAATAAAAGCAAAAGTAAGTATTTACTTAAAAGTAAATAAGCCACATTTCAAGCAGCAGGTTGCCAGGTCAACAATCCCTGTGACAGAGCCCTGACTTACACAGAGGGATGGAGCTATTCCTCATGACAATTAAAGGACTACTACCATCTATTCACTCTAATTAGGCTTACAAATGCCCATTCAGAAAGGCTGGATGAAAAATTCCCCAGAAGACCATTCTGGAGGGCTTTCAACAACCTGTCTATCTGCTCCATGTGAAAGCACAGCTTGCCTTGCTAAGCAAGACAGAATCCCTCAGAACCATTTTTCTAGGTGTGACAAACTTTGTAAAAAGCAGAAAATTACATCAATTAAGATATGCATGCCAGTAGCATTTTCATTGCTTAGTGCAATTAGTATTGTATAACATCCAGGTCCTGCTGCCCACAGAAAAGCAGCGCTACCCTTTCGGGAGATCAGATAAACCAAAATATCAAGTTATACTTGTGGTCATTGGGAACCCAATCCTGCTGCAAGGCCTTGTTATCTCACCTCCCAGGCACACCCATTAGTTCATTACTAAAGGGGCAAACAAAGCAGGTATTTGATCTTGACAGCAGCTCCAAAGATTACACTCTCATTCCTCCTTTATGGCTGCCCACTTCGAGATGTGCCCCACACCAGGAAAGGCAAAGCTTTCCCTTGCTCCACGCCTTGCATCCAGACCTCTGCTGGTGTCCGAACGCAGGGAATTCACTGTTTATACACACACACAGCCACCCCACCGTGCTTACTGCTCTTCAAACATAACAAAAAACCGTGCTTTACATCTATGAAACTTCCAGTGTTGTAGTTACCTGGAAAACCTCATCTCTGGGTGAACATAAATCATTTGAAAGGTCAGGAATACTCATAGTCCAGCATTGCCCTTCCAGAGATGCAAACGGCAAGGCACAGATAGGCTGAAGGATCCCTGTATGCTCTTCTCTTACTTTTATAAAGAAAGAGCCCATGGCCATGCAAGTAGCAAAGTTCAGACTGATTCAGACAGAGACAGCTTGGATATTATTTTATTGCAGATACATTTGAGCTCTGACCTATTGAAAGCAAACAAGGATCTGCAACTCATCTGAAGCCCCAGGATTAGCTGGACAAAGAGAATAAGCTGTAAGTGGAGAAGACATTTTGCCAGTTGAGGGCTGTTCCTGCGGCACCCCACCACTTCCCCTTCTCCCAGCCCCAGGCTGCTCTCAGCCTGTCCTGCCTTGGTGCCAAGCAAGCAGCAGTGCCAGCAGGAATATCAACTACTAGCCTGGAGATTACCAGCAAGAAGAAATCAACCAGGCCAGGAAATACCTGCATGCCAGAGTATGAACAGTGAAGAGAGACTATCCTGGAGAATTCAGACCATCATCTATTTAAAAGTGACTCTCACTCAGCTGCTTCTTCACAAACATAAAAGGAATCTGGACTGCACATCCCATCACAAAGAACAGTAAGCAAGGAAATAGAGAATTAAAATCTATAAATGAGTGACTCTCCTCTGCTCAGCTTCTCTACTCAACCAAAGTGATTTACCAACCCCCTATACTCTTCTATCCAGTTTGCTCACTTCTGAAATAAGACTATTTTTACTCAGGAAAGACATTGTCAGGTACTAAACCACTTAAAGCCCTTCTTATCCCTGCCAGATTTTCTAGGAAAAGATCTCTACTATAGTACAGGAGACAAACTATGTCTGTCAGACCAACACTGATACTTCCCAACAAATACTTGTGATCAGATTTAAGTGCACACACTAATACTTACAGGAGAGCTTCTCTAATGTCTTAAACGAGTACTGGAAATTTTGTTTCCATGGGAAGAAAATTAAGGACTCTACACTAGAAAATACAAAACCAAATTACATCGAAGGAGGATGAAGAAAGAAATTACAAATAAAGTCAGAGAACCATAGCTGTTCCATTTTCAAAACACCAGGATCCATTTTCCTGTCATGACCAGTCTGTAAACAGCTATTACTTCTGGAAAATGGGTTTCACTTGGTATATGAAGGATTTACAGCTTAATGTGATTGCTTACATGGGCACATTAGGGCTTCACTGATCAAATGACAGGACACAATTGTTCATTTTCTTGAAAAATTCACAGAACTCAAAAAATGAAAAAGCTGACTGCCTCAGTTTCCTGATTGTGGTTCTTCAAATGTATGTCTAGGTTTTGGCACCTTTGATCTGGGTATGGGGACAGGCAGGGGAAAAGTTATTTTAAGACACCTAGCCCATCTTCTCAGCAGAGCGCTGACAATTACACTCACTTGGCCAGATGTGTTAAGAATTTACCATACGGGGCCACAAAGACTTAATTTCTTTACAGTTTTGATTTCAGACACAAATATCTTCCTGCAGCAACAACCATATTTATTTTTCTGCCTCGATTTACTTTTTTTTTCTACCCCACTTGTACAGCCACACTGCTGATCCCATCTCTGTTTATTTGTGCCTATAGCAATACTGTTTGCAGCTTGATCTCACCAAGCACGGTGTTGCCCATTTGTACCATCAGGAGGCAAGATCAAGAATTCACTTCTACAGCAGTGCCGCAGCACAAGCACAAATACTGAAGTGCTGTAAGCACAAGGGAAAAGTTGAAAAGTAAAGCAGACAATTTGGTGTTAGAAAGGATACAGCTATAGTAACACGTTTGGATAACCTTACATCCATTCATTAGGAGTAGAGGAGAAAGCCCAGCCTGACATCATTCTCTTACCATTCTGGAATCAGGCACAGGTTTCCAAAGGGAAGACCATCAGCATCCAACCTCGCCTGCAGTGTCCTCCCCTCTTCATTTCATCCCTCAGAGAGCACCCAGAATCTGTGTGCTCTACATACAGACCCAAGGTAGAATATATCCCAAAGGCAGTAGGCAAGCTTTCAGAATCTTAGGCAAGCTTTCAGAATCTATTTTGTGGGATTAGGGTTTTCACAGTGAGCATCAGATAAGGATAAGAACTCAAACACTGAATTCATTCTTATGTTCTGATTAACATTGAAACTGTGAGGTGTCAGAGCTTCATTATAAAGAGCAATGTAAAAGAAAAAAAAAAAAAACAAAACAAAACATTACCCAAAAACCATAGCCTTTTCTTAAATCTTCTCCCTCAAAAAGAGTTACTTGCAAATATAAATGTTGGTTTGACTGTCCTGAGTTTGTTTTCTGTTCCTATTGACCACACAGAGGCAACTCAGCTCTGAAGAAGCACACATAGATCTGCTCCACATCAACAGATTTGTTTATCAAACCCCAGTCTTGATTTCTTTGACTACACATCCCTCTGAGATCAAAGCTCTGTTCCATTATTTCTCTGATAACAAAGCTGACTTACAAGATTCATGCTTGTCCCTGCCCTTTATCATTCTTCTCTTCTCTCCATTTCCCATCTCTGCCTCAGAGATGTGGTAGATCTCAACTGTGCCGGACTCCAACTCGATGGTTGTTTAAAGCAAGGGAAGCTGATCCCCAGGACTTTAAGTTGTTTATGTCACACCAGCACTAAAAGAAGGATACATGGAATTGTATCCTTCGCAAACATCTTTTGAGAGGAAGGACTTTTCAAACCCACAGCAGACACGGTTTTAGGTACAGCTGCTCAGCTGCAGTTTGAAGCAGTACAGAACATGTGACACTGTCAAAAAGCTTTATTCCTTTACCCCAGCTACAGAAGAAGAGATGAAATGACATGGCATAAAATCTATGAGATGAAACTGCCCGCCCCTTTGACATTTTCTAAGTGAACTTTAACTGGCAGAGTTTGTACTAGTTCAGCCATTTTTTTTGTGTGGACTGAACACAATCGTGTCCCTTTCTGTCATGGGGCTCACCATCACACAGAACCAGAACCTGAGTTTGCAGAGGAGGTTATTACAAAAAAAAAGCTCCCAGGTTTCTACTCACAGAATGAACACACTTGGTACAGAAGCATTAGGTTGCTACAGGTTTTTTTTAACGTAGAAAGACTGCATTTTTAAAGGCATCTCTATCAAACATGGTACTTTATTGAAAGCTTTTTACACTGAAGGGGTTGGTAGCTTCCATCCCAGGTACCAAGAGAAGATTCATTCCCTCTGTCTTCCACAGTTTCTGAACTCTCCTGCAGGGGAGTTTTACAGAGGGAAAAAAGATAACACCCAATTACCCAATAACAGTGGCAGTAACACTTCTGTTCTACAGCCAAGAGTTCCGTGACATCTATCATGTCCCAGGAATCATTCCATTATTTCAGATAGTTACTTGGAGTTGGTGGCCAGATGGCAGTGGCAGGATAATAGCTGGCAAACTTGTACGTGTCTTCACTTCTTCCAAGGTACAGAAGGATAGCTTCCAGAAATATTCACTGTTAAAAATGGCTTTTCCTTGTCATTCCTGCAATTTTCTAATGGCTGCCTGCCTTTGCTATATTTGCGTCACAAAAATCAACATAGGAGTCTTTGTAATACCTAAGCCGGCTGCTCCCTCTCCGACTGTGCTCTTTTAACAATCACGCTGAGCATTTCATTTTATTTTTAAGCCCATGTGTTTAATGAGCAACCAGAAATAACTTTGCTCTTTCTTACCATAGATTCTTCTTCTACAGACATCTTGTGGTCTTGCCTCATACCTGATAATTTATTAATTACCATCCTCGCTACTACTAGGAGCAGAAGTGTTATCAGCAGGGTACTATTGCTTACTGATAAAATAAGGGATGTCATCAATTGCACATAATAAAGATCTGTCAAACTGCACAGATCTACTGGCGTTTGTGGATGAGGTTTATATGCGCTTCCTTGACTTTAGAAGGAACCTTCTTGTCCCATCCCACTTCTCTGTCATGTTCTGGCATCCCAATATAGCCACACCGTCGTTAAAGAAGCTACAGTTGAAAGTGGTCTCGCAAGAAAATGTCAACATTAAATCACACCACAACTACCTACACTCAATGTTTTCATTATCCAAGCCAGGTGGGGGCATATCAATATTCCAAGAGATTTAAGTAATCTTCAAAACAGAATCATTCATAGATCTCTGAATACTTCACTGAGGTACCTCCGTTCTCAGAGACTCCATAGCACAATGTGTTTTAGAAGAAAATATTCTCTAAAAAGGAATTGTGACACTCATAGTAAGAATAAAGATCTCATTTAACTTTAGAGCAAATAAAACCCAGTTAATATTCCAGTTCAGAAATTTACCCCCTTTTTAGGACAGTACTTGAGTAAAAACATATTGATATATGCTCAAATTTATTTATCTATACTTATTTAGGGTATTTGACTTTATACACAAATAGATACAAATAAAAAGCCAGGCAGATATTTCTAAGCAGAGCAACAAACAGCATCGCCTCCTTCCCCTGGGAAAGAACTTTCTCCCTGCTGGTATCCCAATGGGGCTAGAAGCAGAGAGCTGGGAGGCAAAGCCATACCAGACACCTATAGGGAGCACAGGCAAGCACCTCAGTATTTTGGGCCCTCTCACAGCCAGGCCTCTGGCTTGCCCCCTGCTGCCAGAAACAAAGCTTCCCACTGCTGGGCTGTATTCAGCCACCTTGTACAGTGTAGTTGAACCCACTTCCTTGGGAACCGGTGCTAATTAATCCCAGTTTTTCCCTTGTAGAGATAAGATATTTTGCTCCGGCCTCCTCAGCAGCAGGCACAACCAAGGAAACCTTTTTGATTCTACCCCCTCTTTTGTACAGCACTTGTACTTTCAGGACTGAAGCAAGGTACAGACCTGTATCATTCCAGCAGGACACATGTGAGGAATAGAAAGAAAACTAACAAGGGGTTGAACGTCAGGTATTATGGTGACAAAAATCAAAACACTCATTGAACTGCTTCCTGCTGGTGTGTATTATAAAGTAGAAACTGCTGTTGTAAGGAACCCAGATTACTCAAATGCTAATTTTGTGATATGATTGTACACCATGTTCATAGCACCTGAAATACATTCCAGGCACTTGTGCTGAGTGGAGCAAAGACACAAGGAATGTCAGCAGTGGAACTGTTTTAAGGAAAAGTGCTGCTCTGTTCCCATCTCCCTCCCCACTACCCAACCTGCTCATCGTGAGGGCAAAATGTGGAACACCAGGTAAAAGCATACAGATGGTAGGAAGCTCTACAAGATTACGTTCCTCACTAAACAAATGTCAGAAGCAAAGTTCGAAGTGACTATCTCTCCTCTTAACCAAAACAAAAAATCCAGATCTAGTCAGTAGGCCAGACGAAAGGCACGAAGCACAAACCCAGAATAACTCAACTGCAGGCTGAGTCCCACCTAGTAACTTCAGAAATTCTCTAGATCTTGATTACTTACTAACCATTTGCCAGCATTACAACACCTCTTAGCCCTCACATGGGATGAAACACAGTCAAATATATCCACTTGTCCTGGTTCTGAACAGGACAGAGTTAATTTTTTGCTGCAGTAGTCAGAAGGGGCATAGTCACCACAAGGAGATTATTCTCTACCACCTCATATCATTGCAGGGGGCAGGGGAAAGGGACTCTTCTGGGGACAAAGGGTTCCTTCCTGTAGAGAAAAGGCAGTGGGGGGAGCCATCTACATTGTCTATTATTAGGTGGTTTTCCTTGTGTAACTTTCCATTTCTTTCCTTATACCTTTTGCTATCAATATTGTTGCTGCTACTGTTCATTTTGTTATCTTATTGCTGTTTACAGTAAATTCTTCTTATTTCAACCCATAAACTTTGCCCTTTGTGCCTCTAATTGGAGGAGCAGAGGGGAGGAAGCAGTGCAAGATTTTTTTCAGTGGGAGTACTAAATAGAGAATACCATTCCTAAACCACGACACCACTTTACAAGGCCAGGATTTGCCCATCTTGTTGGCTCCGCCTTTTCATGCACAGCCTGCTCTCAGAAGCAGCTCCCAATGTTTTGAATGACTGTTAGTAATAAGAGCGACCTAGCTTATTAGGGCACAACATTTTGAGTGTTCAAAGTTCTGCCTTTTACTCTTCCCTCACCTGTAAATGAAAGTAGGAATCACCATTATCATCGTTTTGCAGCCCTAAGGAGGGCTGGAGCTGTGCTCTGTTCAATGCTCTGCAAACACGTGCTGAGAAACATCCCCACACCCATGAAGCTACAGTTAGAGAGATGGGGATAAGGTACAGAAGGTTTACTTAGAAAGCAAAAGGATTCATCTACAGTCAACTTGCAGAGCAGGAATAGAACCTAGGCCTCCTAGCTCTCTTTTCCTGGCTATTTAAAGCCATTTCTGTGCTTGTCAGGTACTAATGGTAGCAAATAAACACTGTCAAACTTATCTTAAAAAGGAAGACCTCCTGTTCCAAAAATAAAGCTGAAGGAGAGCTCTCCAAGTCATCTGGTCCATATGTTTTCTCTGACACAAGATGAAGTTTACCATGATAATCCCCAACATGGTAGTATGATAGTTCTAAAACACCTCCAATATCAAACACTTTATAACTTCCCAACATTGCTGGATCTCATAACGGAACGTTTTTTCCTGAAGGTCTATACTAAATATCCCATGTTAGAGAGTAACCTAAACCCTTCACCTGTGATCAAATTAATAAAACAAAGAAAGAAAACCCTTTTCACTGACATTTCTAAGTTGTAACTGTTTCTGGCACCCTTTTTTTTTCTGGGCTCCAGGAAAATGTAGTGGAATTAGCTGCCATTTGCACTTCCAACTGAAGCCTGGGAATTGTTTGTCAAGGACTGTCCTTGAATGCTTTACTCCCAGAGCGAATCCAGTTGGTTTTTATTTGAGAGACTAATTAATTTTTAACAATCAAAAAAATAGGAGTTGATGGTTCCCTCTGTTAGCAGTGAGAATGTGATTAGGTAACCTGGGTCCAGAAACTGTCTGCCCTTGATGACATCTGCCAAATTTACAAGCTCTGGCAGCTCATAATTAAAAGCACTTTTCAGAGGGGGATTGAAAATGGTATCAAGGCCTTACCCTTTTAGGATACAGCAGCAAAGCCTGCAAGGGGAAACCTGGGGGGCTGAACCAAAACTACTGAACACTTAAAATGCTTCAGTGCCCATTAGGAAGCCTCCAAGCCTTTCACTTTTGTAGATCATTACCTTTTTATGAGCAAGAGGCAGCTGTAAGGGGAGGCTGGGGGTGCCCACCCATTTGGAAGCAGGAGCACCTGAACAACCTCCTGGTCACATTATCCAGAATCCCTCCCAGGAATCGCACACTGCTACAGCAGCAGGGAAAGCCCAAAACAAAGCCCAGGCTTGTGACCCTCCCTGCACATCACATGAAAAGCTGCACCCTCAAAGTAAGATGCCCTGGGGAAAAACTACTCTTCCTGCCCCATCAAAACTGTTGTAGCAGTCTTGGGTGCAATCCTCTCAAGGAGATAACTGCATGGGCTTTCCTCCACTGCCAAGTACAGGAATGGAGGATTCTGCATCCGAGTGCTATTCCTTAAGGTCCCGACTTGCACTTTTCCTCACCTACCCTGCAGAGGGCTCATTGAGCTCACGCATGCCCATATTCTGGGTATGGTCACACAATTTTATTTAGCAAATGAAGAAATATTGCGTATTATGCTCCGTGCATGATTTTCCATAATTGCAACGTGTAGGGATAAAGAGATTATCATCTGAAAAATACCCAACATTTTGCCATCCCTCAGCACGCAGAATAAGATTTAAATCCCCGTGAGTTATTCTCCGTACTCAAGGAGGAAACAATCATGTTTCCACCTTTGTGGTAACAGCATTGATTAAATCCTGGACAGCCCTATTAGATGCATATAAAGCTTCCATGCAAGGGCAGAAAGTTCTGGAAGCTATGCAATGCTGGTTCTTCAAATAAGAGTGATTTCACCCTATTGTTTATTTTTCTTTTTATTACACCTAACAGACAACATGTCAGGTAAAGGCCTAAATTCTTTTTGAAAAGAACTGCCAAATGTTCATGTTTTTATTATGACTCCAAAGTCATAATAAAAAAGAAACAAACCCAGACCAAGAGTTACAAGTGCCACCTCAAGAACATTTTGTAAAGCTGACGAACTGTATCAGTAAAGGTAAAGGAAAAAGCAAGCTCATGCTTCATTATTTCAGTGCCTGTGTAATGATCTCACCCTCCCAACGAGCTGAAGCACAGTGGCCTTCAGGTATTAGGAAAATTACCATGTGCACAGGGAAGTTTCATCCCCCATTACTCAGCAAGAGAGAAGCTCCAGTGAGGGCTGGCACTGCCTTTCCCAGCTTGCCAAGGGCTGGAGAACTTGGGAAAAAAACAAGGTAAATAGGAATGCAGCCTCAGGCTGAGCTCCTCCAATCTGAAAACAAAGACTTCAAGGGTTGCTTTTATACCCTCCCTTCAGGACAACAAAAGGCTCTCTAGCCCTCTGTTGACTTCCAAGTAAAATGGAAGCATTGAAGTATTTTGTAGGAGGACAGTGTGGTATATTTCTGCAACATAATTAATTTCTACAATAGTAGCCTTAAAAATATTCACCCCTTTCATTAGGTGAGAGCTGCAAAATGGAAACCTCTTCTCTAATTTTTATTGCCTTCTCCTAAAATAAGGGGTTTAAATGCACTGTCTTCAAATGGCACATCATAGGGGGGGGAAAGAAAGAAAATGAAAAAAAATCAGAAAATTGGATTCTGTGGGGGAAGAAAATTCTTTGTCTCTACCGATGCTCCCAGGAATCCCAAGGCAGTGGTTGTCAGTCTGGGAAATGTAAGTGCTGCTTAAAATAAAGAAGGTATTGTGGAGAACGTAGCGCTAGCAAAAAGTGCCAAATACTCTTTGGCAGCAAAAGCTTCAGACAAATGAGTGACACAGTGTTGTTACACAATGTACAAGTGAGGAGATTATACACACAGGTGACCTGTTAAAAAGGTTAGAAGAAAGGGCTGCTATTAAAATAGTGGTCTTCACCTAAGTGCTTTGCACTGACAGGTCATTCAAATCACTTTGTGCTGTACTAGAGATGCACAGGAGAAGTCTTAAACGAACTTACCTGCAAAGCCAAAGGAGGCACTGACACAAATGCCATAATAATGAAGACATGGGGGAAAAAAGAAAACAAAAGAGAGGATGGGTGACCCCCCCCCCCCCCGAGTCTCTTCCCTCACTTGAAGCCTGTGCCCAGCAAACCACCCAGTCAAGCAGGTGCTAGTTAAGCTTCAGAGGTGACACATCACTGCTGAGCAGAGGAAATTCTGCAGTGCTCGTGGGTGAAAACGTATGAGGAGCCAGCACAGGAAGAAAGCTAAAGATAACTTTGCTCACTGTTAAAGACAACTGTGTTCACCACTGATAGTTCTTATCTAGGCAAAGCAGACTTGGCCCAAACTTCCGAGATAGATTTGCAGAGAAATCTCACCACACCTTAGGGAATGACACAAAAGATGGGAGATGGCACTCAATTCTGAATCAGTGCCCAGAGGTGGCATAGATATTTGGGACACACGATGGAGAAATAAACAGAA